>JAQQSZ010000129.1:0-30852 GCA_028646595.1 Phalanger gymnotis | reverse complement strand
TACTTAACCCTTGAGTTTTTCAGCAAGGTATGGCTGCTTATGGACTAAAGAGTTCTATGTTCCATGCTTGGGCTGATGCGCTGCCTCACCAGCACTCCTCCTTCCCCAAGAACCCCCTACCCGGACTGGGCTTAAATCTTCAGCAGGCTCTTCACTCCTGCTCTGATCAGCCACTTAATTCCTCCCACCAGGTGGGCCTGGGGCCAGAAGCAACTGCAGCTGAATTTGTAAAGCTGCCCCGCCTCCATTGCCTCAGGGGCAGTGGCCGAACCGCAAACTCCATCTCGTCCCGCAGCTTTTCCCACTAACCTTCTGTGTTGTCTTTGCTGTTTGTGGATTGTGAGGTCTGGTACATACCACAGCTCAGTAATTCAGCATGCTAGGGCACTCTCCGCTCCACTCCTGGTCTCATCGGTCCACGGTCTGCCGTGCCGCGCCTCACGCACTGGGATCTGCTTGGCTCAGCTGGGAGCTGAGAGTTCCGTGCGGGACAGACCTTACCCCAAGACCATCCAGGCTGTCCTGGGCTGGAGCCCTGCTTCCCTCTGTTACTTTGTGGATTCTGCAGTTCTAGAATTGGTTCAGAGACATTTTTTATAGGTTTTTGGAGGGACTTGATGGGGAGCTCACACCAGTTACTGCTTTCCAGTCGCCATCTTGGCTCTGCCCCCCTATTTTACCTTTTCTTACTATCCCTGGTGACAGGGGTCAGTTTCCATATGAGCACTGGGTTTATAATGATAAGATTATTCTGAGAAAGACAAAACTGCATTTCCATTCAGTTAAGTTGTCTGAGATATACTTGAGGGCCCAAGAATAATACCTCTAATTCAATCAATCAATATGTATTAAGTTCCTCCTATGTGCCAGGCACTGTGGATGCAAAAAAAGGCAAAAGACAGTCTCTGCCCTCAAGGAGATAAACATCGAGTGGGGGAGACCTCATGCAAACAAATATATACAAAGCAAGCTATATACAGGATGAATAGGAAAAATTAAAAAAGGGAAGGCACTACAAATAAGAGTTTGGGGAAGGTTCCTATAAGAAGATAAAATTTTAGTTGGGGCTTCAAGGAAGCAGTTGGAGTGAAGGAGGATGTGCATTCCAGGAATGGAGGACAGTCAGAGAGAATAACCAAAGACTATTGATGGATAGTCTAGTTCATGGAAGATCCAAAAGTCCAGTGTCACTGGATAAAAGAGTACATGTTGAGGAGTAAGGTATAAGATGACAAGAAAGGTAGAAGGGGACTAGGTTATGGAGGGCTTTGAATGCTAAACACGGCATTTTGTATTTGCTCCTGATGGCCAAAGGAAATTGCTGACGTTTATTGATTAGAGAAGTGACATGACTGAACCTCTGTTTTAGAAAAACAACTTTAGTGGTTGAATGGAGGATAGATTGGAGTGGGAAGAGACTTGAGAAAGGTAGACCTACCAGCAGGCTATCCAAATAATCCAGGCATAAGGTGATAAGTGCCTATACTAGAGTGGTGGGTATCAGAAGAGAGAAGGGGGCCTAATCAAGAGATTTTATAAAGGTGAAATCAACAGACTTTGGCAATACATTGGATCTGGGGAGTGAGACATAGCGAAAAGTCCATGATGGCTCCTAGATTTCAAGCCCACAGGACTGGAAAGATGATGTTGCCTTCTACCATATTAGAGAAGATAGGAAGGAGAATGGGTTTACAGAAAAAAATAGTTCCCTTTTGGACATACTGAGTTTAAGATGTCTATAGGATATCTAGTTTAAGATATCTGAGAGGTAGTTGGAGATGTGAGACTGAAGACTAGAAGAGAGATTGGGGCAGGATAGGAAGATTTAAGAATCATCAGCATGGAGATGGCATAGCACCATAGGAGCTAATGAGATCATCAAGTAATATAGAGGGAGAAGAGGGCCCAGGACAGAACTCAGAGGGACACTCATGACAGGATCTCAGAAGAACCAAACTAGTACCTTACAAAAGAGTAATGGGAAGAAATAGAATGAGGATAAGTACATTGAAACATACTAGGGATGGTAAATTACACCTGAAGAATAGCATAAACAACATTATTAAAGACACATAAATGGAAAGAGAAGTGGACTATTTACATATGAGGAAGAATCAAATTCATTCAAGTCATTTGAATTCAAATTATTAATGACGATGATAGCGATGATAGAAAATAATACCTGTGTGACATTCAGCAAGTCATTTAAGCTCTCTGGGACTCAGGCCCTTCATCTGTTAACACGGAAGACTTGAACTAGATGATCTTAATGTCCTTTCTACATCTAAATCTAGGATTCTATAAACTATTTTCTAATGTAACTTATAAATATTTAACTTCCTAGAACAAAGAATTTGAATGTTTATCTTTACCTTCTTACTAATTAGCTTACCCTAAATCTGTAGTTATATTTAGAGAGATGTTTTAATACCTCATGTTCTTTGGAAATGTTTTGAATTTCAAATAGTTTGAAATTCTGACCTCCAGCACTACACAGTATTTACTGTTCCTCTGTTGATCTATACCACCCTATTCACACTCTGACAGCAGAAAAATAAAAACCCGATAAAGACTGCAATATTTGAAATGATGTCACGGAAAACCCTCATCATTTCTATATGACACATTATTTTATCTATCTTGATGAAAGTTTAACTTGCTGCCCTCTAGAAGCCTACAACACATCATATTTCCAATATTCCATACCAACCTTTTATTTCTTAGTTCCTTTTTTTCTTCAACTGGAGATGACTTAGTAACATAAAACACAGCAGATGTGTGGTACTAGAAAGAAAAGAGCACTAGATAGGGTATCTGGGTCCAAGTTCTAATTCGGTCACTTAAAAGCCCTGTAACCCTAAATAAATAATATTGTCTTGTGGGGATTTGGTTCTCCCTTTTCCTAATGTTTTCTCACAAAGGCTATCTTTAGCCTACTCTTCTAAAAGGACCTTTACTTACTTTGTGGACTCTTTTATACCTCACTTCTGTCGTGGCTCATACTACTTAACTCAAAGAGGTGCTATAATTAAGAGGATAAGAATAGCTAACATTTATACAGTTCTTTAAGGTTAACAAAGCAATTTACAAATATTATCTCAATTGACGTTCTCTACAAAATTACTGAAAACATCCTAGTAGCAACAGCAGTAACCGCAGCAGCAGCAGCAGGAATATTAGCCGTACTAATCTCACCTTTATTAAATTCACATTTAAAATAACCTCCAGAAAGCAAAACTATTTAGTCTCTCTTTGCTACCTTGCAGAAGCAATATTCTATAGCTAACCCAGGGTTCTCTTAGAATAGTTAAGTTTGAAAACTAAGGACTCATGGGAAATTCAAGCTACAAAGAAAGTTTAAGTTAAAGAATTATAAAGCAGAATAAATTTTCTGATACTCATCAAGAGCATGAGCCCCAAAATAAAAACTTATAATAACAGAATCTCTTCTGAGAACAACAAATACAGGGAAGTAATTTTCTTTCTGGTGTGTGTATCTAGGGAGTGTTTCGTATTGTTTCACCTAACAAGAAAAATGGAATGATTAGTAAGCAGAGCCAGGACATTTATAATAATGCCTTTTCTATTACCTGTGATTTGTTTTCACTATGCAAGTGGTTAGTTTCTCCCATCTTTTTTCCTTTTGTTGGTGGCAGATACATATGTCATTGTTCTTTAACAATATTGGTGGCTCTGACTCTCATTAATACCAGAATGTCCCAATTCCCACTAACACAGCATTCTAACTTTGGAACAGCTAAAATATCCAGGGAGACCCAATTTATAGTCATTTGGCTGGTCTATAAAGAGAAAAGGTCTCAAAGCCTATGCCTAGAGGATGCCAAACATCTGGATAGAAATTGAAATAGTCATCCAAATATTTTATCTTCTTGGTGCCAAATGCATCAGATATTTGGAAACCAGCTTGATGACAGTGTGATTTTTTTCACATTTTATCATGATGCATTGAAGCGTCGATATCCAATTATCATAGCCCAATGTTTTTATTGCATCAGAGACATTGAGAAACATTGCCATCTCATTTGTATGCCACTTGGGCAAAATTCAGTTAGGCAATGGGAATCACATAATACGAAAAGCAAAAAAGATTTAGAGTCAAAAGACCAAGGTTCAAATCCTAGCTCTGACGATTAAGGATTAAAAAAAGATATTTCCAGCTCTGCTATGTACTAGCTGTATGACATTGAAGAACTCACTTAACCTTCTGTGGGATTCAGTTTGCTCATCTGTAAGATGAGAGGGCTAGACTAGATGTCTTCTGAGTTCCCTTCTTACTCCAAACTTATGCTCCAATGATCAAGGACTTAATAATAACTATAATAATTAGTATTATATGGAACTGGAAGGTTTTCAAAACCCTTTAAATATGTTTATTCATGATCTCACAAATATTCTGTGAAGTAGGTATTAGTATTACCCCCATTTTACAGAAATAAAATTTAGGCTGAGAGAGGTTAAGTGATTTGCTTGGGGTTTACAGCTAGCAAGTGTCTGAGGCAGGTTTCTAACTCTGCTCTTCAGGTCTTCTGGCCCCAATTCCTACGCGCTATCCACTTTGACACCTACTTATCCATACATTTGTACAAATTAAATATCACGCTGCTACAGAATTATCAGTTACTGTACAAGTTATCATGAAGCTAATCAGAAATGCTAAGTCACACTAGCATAGAACTAAAAAAAATCAGGGCTGGAAAAGACCTTGAAGACCATTTTTTAAATAGATGAGGAAACTGAGGTTCAGGGAATCTATGATTTGTTTAACGTAAATAGCTTCTTGTTTGATGAGCCAAGACCAGAACCCAGCACTTCTGACTCCAATCCTCTTTCTCTGAATAAAATAAACTATGTTTTATTTTATAAACATATATTTTTGTTATAACTAGTTCAGGTGCCCTGGCTTTCAAAGATATCACAGCAACGTTCTGAAAGCCTGAGCCTCTTAGAAGTATCATTTTAATATACTGATGCTTGCCAATATATCTGTACCCTGAGGAAAGCAAAGCAGATGTACGGCTAAAAAGCTGGCAATGAAAACTTTTCCAGTAATGCTTTTTTTAAAATGTGATAAAGGGATTAGATTAGACACTTGCTGTGGCCCCTTGCTTAAGGACATGTGGGACTAGAGGCTCCTGGTTGGCCTCTTGCTCCCTGTTAATGGGGGGTGGTGGTAAAGGGGAGGAGTTGGGCCAAACTCAATGATCTTCAAGTGGCAATTGAGTGAAGAAGACCAACCCACTCAGAAGGGTTCAAAAGAAGAGGGCAAAATTTCACACAGTCTTTCATCCATATCGCTTGCGATTTGGACTTCTTAATGAGGAGCAGGAGGAGGGGAAGACTAAGAGAATACTTTGCCTCTGCAGTAGGAGCTAAGTCAGCTTCAAGAACATGGCAATGAGATCATGTGCTTACCTAGATAAGTCAGAGATTTGATCTCATGTCCCTGGATGCCTTTTCTATTTTATGTACCTGAAACAGAGGTGACCAAAGGAAAAAAAAATATTCAACAGGAGTTCTTGACCCTTTTTGTTTCAGGACTCCTGTAGCAGCTCGGTGAAGTCTACAGACCGCTTCTCTGAATAATGTTTTTAAATATATAAAACAACCTCATAGGATTTCGGTGAAACTATGTTTAAATATTTACCTGCATATATTTTTAAAATCGTAGACCCCATGTTATGAATTTCTGATCTAGACGGATGGATGTTTCCAACCATGGTGCCTACTTTTTGAACTCAAGAGGTCTGGATTCTTTGAATCAGGAGCTAACAGCTATGCTGGAGATGAGACCTGTGACCACACTCTTCTCTGAATGTATGACCACCACTAGGAGGAAGCGTTATGCCCTCCTGGATGGCCAAAACATGTGGACCTGGAGTTGCTACTCATATAGTAGAGATCTAAGGTGAAAGTAAAATCTTTTGAGCAGTTTTACACAGCTTTCTTATGTGCTTAGGAGAGCATAGTAAGAGGCATAGGATATTATTTCTTGTTTGAAGTGCATGCCAATGTGTACTTATCAGTCCTCTGTGTTTTAATATTTTATTTGTGATGTCTTATATCTGATATCTACTACTTACACATTGAGTAACTTTTTCCCTAGAAGTTATGCTCTTTATCTCTTTTGGAAAAACATTAGATATGACCCATACCTGATCTTTGTTTAACACATTTTACCTCTAACATAGTCATTAAGAAAAATGTTAAGAGACATTTAAACATTTGGTTCAGAAGACAGAGTGCTTGGGATGATTATACTCAATTCTGTCCTATTTCTCCTATTTTAGTAATTTTTGGATTTTTTTTTCAAGAAAAACAGATGTCCTTCAAACTCTAGAGTCTCCCAAAGTGTCCTTCCTTGTCTGTGATGGGTTTGGCAAAGCACATGACTGCATTTTTCATTATTTCTCTTGTGTAAAATGCATGTTATTCAATTAAATTCAACTCAAAATTCCTACAGGTAGAAAATAAAACTGTATTATATACTTTGCCAGTTTAAATTTTATATGTCTTTCGCTTCTCATGTTCCTCTTATCTTGTGTGGCAGGAACATAAGCTCCTTCAAGACAGGAACGAGTTTTTATTTGATCTTTATCTCCCCAGATCCTAGAAAATTTATTGAATATTAGAGGTGTCTCATAAACGCAGACTGGAATATTTATTAAGCAGTTATTATGTACAAGTTACCATTATAAGCCAGGTGATCCAAAATAAATACAACACAGGTCATGTTTTCAAGATTACAATGGAGGGAAAATAAAAACATAAATAACTATATTAAAAGAAGAGTTGCCAAGAGGGTGGTATTTGAAAAATTTGGCCAATATATCATCATAGAAACCAGTCGCCGGTAAGAATCTATGACAGGAATCAATTCTGGTAATTTTAAGTACAGGGCAAAATAAGTGTGAAGGAGAAACCCAGGCCAAATATGAGAAAATTCAGAAAGGAGGGAGAATTTTCACCTGAGGTTGGGTCAGGGATGGCTTTACAGAGGAGTTGGTATCTGAATTGAACCCAGAAAGGCAAGAAAGAGGCAGAGTATCCATTCTAAGAACTGGAGGACAACTTGATGAAAAAGCACAGAAGGGGACAGAGTATAAAGAAGAATCTTTATGGTTTTCTTGAAGCAGAAAAGACAAGAAAGTTCTTATCATAAGACTTTTCTAGACATGTAGGACACAGACCTATTGAGGAGGGCTTTGAGTGTCAAGATCAGGACCTCATACTTGATTCTTCTGGCAATGGTAAGCTCCAAGAATTTTTGTCTGCTTTTAGTATGGGAGTGGTATGATGACAGACATGTATTAAGGTGATAACTTGGGGATAGAATAGAAGCAAGGGGAATCGGTTGGGAGGCAAAGAGTTTCAGTGAGGAGAGATGAACATCTGAACTGGGATGATTATAATAGCAATAGAGAAGAGGGCTCCACTACAAGAAACTTCTTGGTAACAGAAACAATAGGACTTGGTAACTGATTAGTGTCTGATAAGGGTGACAAGATGATTCTGCAGTTAGGAAACCAAGTGATTACAAAAACTGGGGTTTCATTTTCGTAAGTAGAAAACTAAGTGACAGGAGCAGATGATGAGCTCAAGGCTAGGCATATCGATTTTGAGGTGCTGGCAGACTTGGGGTAAAGATTCCAACTAGAAAAAGTAGAACTTTGAGGAGAAGTACAGTTTATAAATATAGATTTAACTGCCTTTATCTATCTAGATTGCTATATACATCTACAATTGCCAAAGTGGAGTCAAAGCCCCAGGAGTGGTACTTATCTCCAACACAATCACGCTTTCCCTTTACTCATTGCAGAAGGACCCTCCCCAACTCCATCCCTTCCTACCTGTACAAACTTCCAACTATTCCTCCTTGTAAGCAGAAGTAAGTCTTTCTGGACACTCCTAGCAATAACTGAGCAGGGGCCATTAGCAAATTCCCTGCTTTCCTCCCTTCCCATCATATTCACCTGGGAGAAGAACAAGGTGCTGATAGGTGTGTATGATCAAAAAAGATTGGAAACCACGGATATAAATAGTGGCAAAAATATAAATACATTTTATATAATATAGTTATGCCAAATAAATAAATAAATAAATGTGTATCTGTCTATCACTATGGATGTGGTACAAATTAAATGAATGATGTTTATTTTAAAGATGAATAGAATCTTTAGGATTCTTATTAAACATTTCAAATATTTCCAATTTTGGGAGTATTCAGACATTATTCACTGTATGCAAAATAAAACTTATTTTTGTCTCTCCCTTCCCTGCAAGCTAAAACTCAGGAAAAATAATAAATTTATGGATTTAATTTGGAATATTCTTACAGCAACCCTTGCCTACATGTTTTCTTTCTATAACTGCTCTTCCAGAACATTCTCCCTGCTTTTCTCAAAGCTCATCTGCAAATGCTTATTTTTTCTAATATTTCCCTGAGCTATGAGTAACAAAATATGATTTTGTACATTACACTATTATAGGATTCATACTTCATAAAGCTACATGCCCCCTCAAAACATTCCTGCCATTTCCTTCTTTTCTCCTTGCATTCTGGTTTTATGCAGACTATCTAGCTGTTTGTACAAACTGTACTAATGACTGTCAGCAGGGGATGATTTTGCTCAAGACTATGCAGATTTACTGCAATTGCTTCTACCAGATGAGGGCATCCAATTGCCATTTCTGATATTAGTGTTCTCTGTTTATTCCCTGCCCATGTCAGCTAAATATAGCAAATTGAACTTTACATTTACTCAGAGACGATGGAGGCATCTGTTGACTGATGTCCCTGCATATCCCCACCTCACTAACCTCAGCCACCCCTATTTGAAAGGTCAGTCCATTCCTAGCCTCTATTAATGTCCAGGTTGTACTTGACTTCATCATTTCTCTCTCTCTCTTATCTGGTGTTTTTTTTTTCAGGAAATGATTCTTTCCTATCAGATACTTAACAATATTTGTTGCCCAGTGATTTTTATATACTTTCAGAACGTCTTAGGGGTGATATATAGTGCTTATTTCAGTCGTGATATCACATTGTCTGGCTCAAAAACTTCCAAAAATTCTTTCAGTAGAGGAAAGAAAATGTGGATGAGGGCTTTTGAACTAATTACTTTCCCACTTTTGCTCTCACTTCACAGAAAAAAGGGATTATTTTTCCCCAAGAGAACTCCCAAAGCATGGCAATAAATTTGAAACCACTCTTGTCACATCCTCTACCAAAGTGGCCTTAAGTTAATTTTCACCCCCATCTAACCCTCAAATCCATCAAAGAAGTTGACAAGCTATTATTAATATAATGGGGTTATCTTCAGAGTGCGTAGACTCCCTACCACCCCCACTCCCACATACACACATGCACTGTTTCTCTGAAGGTATTATTGGAAAAGTTTTCATTGCCAGCCTTTTAGCAGTACATATGTTTTGCTTTCCTCAGGGCAGATGTATTGGCAAGGATCAGTATATTAAAATCGGAGTTAACTACATAAATAGCAGCAGAGACGCAAAAACCACATTTGCCGTTCAGTATATTGGTCAAGCTCATTGGTCTCCAGAGGGTATGGTTTTGTGCAGATAAGGGTTAAAGGTGGGAGAATGCAAAAGTTTCAGCCAAAGTCAGAAACTGACTAATGTCATCAATGTCAAGAGATAAATGAAGAACAATGAGCTACTTTTAAGTTGTTTTCAGCATAGCCAGTTATCTTTACCATAAAGACCTACAGAATTATTTGTTAGGAGAGAGAAACGGAAGAATCCAGAATGCGAGAGATGGTCCTTTTTTAGGAAAGAGGGTAAAGAAACTGCAGTGAGAAAACATAGGAAAAGGGAGCCAAGCATAAAAAGGACAGTGGCAAAGAGAGAGGAGAGGGATGGAAGGAAGGCTGGGAGTTAAAAGAACAGTAAGGAGCTGGAAGAAAAAGTGAGCGAAGGAGACAAGAAAACAGAAGATAACTAAAATATTCCTGAGCAATCCTTGTACCAATAGGTTAACTCACAAATCCTACTACCTCAGAAGAAAACATGACTCCTTTGAGACTGATATGTCAACTAAATAGCTTGCTTACTTATTGGATCTGCCTCATAGATGATTTGAGAGATACAGACAGACAGAGAACACTGTCCAGATTGCGGTCATCAAGTTCACTCCAGAGTTTAATTTAAGTGGCATAAATTGAATCCCGTTCTGAATTCCTTGTGGATGTTCGTCCTTCATTCTCTAAAAAGATCAATGACATCACGAGGATAATGCTTGAATTGAATGTGGATGAGGCAGAGATGTGGTCATCAGCCTCACTCCTCCAGTCATCAAAGTCCAGTGGCAGGAAAAAAGTCAAGATGACTAGAGATGGCCCAGGATGCTGTGAGTGACTTCAGTCTTTCTAAATTAAGGTCTTTGTGTCCTTAAGGCAAAATGGGCTCCTTAGTACTTAGTTTGGGGGTGCCCTTGAGGAGTTTGGCTTTTGTTCACCTTGAAAGTGCTTTCACCTGTTAAGTGCTAAGCCCCAGGCCCAAAGCCCTATCAGGTGTGAAACCTGTGTGGGGTAGATTGATGACTTAAGAGGGGCCAACTCGGGAACCAATGGATCTCTGGTCTCTAGTTGTTGAGGTGAGGCTTGAGAACGTCAGAGGCTTGGCTTCGAGGAGAGGCAGGCGAGAAACTACAGCTGAAAAAAAGCCTAAGCAGAGCCAACCCGTGTGTGGACCCAGGAGTTCGATCGAGGACTTGAGGCCAGTGAATACGATTTATGCCATCTTATTGTTCTGTGGCCTCCTGGCTACTCTTGTGAGGCAGGCTTATTGGGCCTGGAGGCTTGTGATCACAATATTGGAATGGGGAGGTTGGTTCGCTAATTTGTCGTTGTGGGCCCTGAATAAATTTTTTGATGCCTTCTGCTTAGAGAATTCTACATACCTTGTGATATATATATATATATATATATATATATATATATATATATATCATAAATTCAGCCTTCCTACTACATTTGGTGACGAGGTTGGTGGGATTGCTAGGTATAAGATCTCTATTTAGAAGCAGAAAAACTTCAGAGGAAGAGATGAATGTCCCAGGGTGGGAGGACCCATTTTATTCCTCCCTAGCAAAGCAACTGGCTAAAAGAGCTGGGCCCTATGAAAACTGTGGAACCAAGGCTACAGAGATGAGATCCTAAGGATTTGGAAAGGTGTTTACAAGAGGTTGGAATTCAGTCAGGGGCATCACTATCTAGGCAAAGCTGGATAGTGTTATCAGCCTACCGGCTAGTATATGAAAGATTGAGATTAAGTGAAAGAGATGGGGGCACTCCTACCCCACGGCAAGAAGGGGAATCTCAGATAGCAGGAGAACAAACTGGTGCTCAAGAATCTGCTGACTCAAATGAGAACTTTTCTATTAATGTGGCTAGGAGCAACAGGAGGCCAAATAAGCCAAAAGGGCATTCCAACTCAGCCCAGGCCGAGCCTGACTGCTTGCTTTGTCCTTGCCATGGTGGCAGGGGAAGGGAGTCGAGAGAAAATAAGACAATGTTAGGGGCTGAGGAACAAAACGCTACTAGGGTTCAGAACGCCCCTTGCATAGAGAACGAGAGATGTCTAAATACTCGGACAGATGTTCGTCCCATACAAAGGAGGAAGACAGAAATCCAGGGTGACAATTCAGTCACAAGGGAAATTCAGGAAGATTTTTCAGCCAAATGGCCCTTTCTCAATCTTTATTCTTCTTGATTTTTAACATTAGCGATCACACCATTCTCTTTGATACTCTCTTCTCTCTAAGTTTCCATAACCCTGCTCTCTCTTGGTTCGCCTGATACTGTCTGACTACTCTTTCTCTGTCTCCTTTGCCTAATCTCCATCCAGTTCTGGTCTGCTCTGGGGTTCTGTCCTGGGCCCTCTTCCCTTATGTTTTTATACCATTTCACTTAGTGATCTTATCAGCTCCCAAGGATTCAATTTTCCTCAATATGCACATGGTCCTCAGATCTACTTATCCAGCCCTAACCTTTCTCCTAGCCTCCAGACTCAAATCTCCAACTAATTACTTGACAGACAATTCAAACTGGATGTCCTGTAAACATCTGAAACTCATCATGTCCAAAACTGAACCTCACATTTTTCTCCAGAAATGTTCCCTGCTTCCAAACTTCCCTATTATTGACCAGGACACCACCATTTCCCTGTCCCCCAGGCTTATAATCTAGGCCTCACCCTTGACTCCTCATTCTCTGTCATCTCCCATATCTAATCTATTGGCAAGACCTGTGGACTTTACCTTATTAATTTCTCTTTCATATTCTCCCTTCTTTCTTCCGATACTATCATCTTCCTGATACAGATCGTCACCCCTCATTCCTGGACTGTTGTGATCGATTGCCTCATTCCAATCCACCCTCTGCTTAAGTGTCAAATTAATCTTCCTTAAGGCACAGACTTGATCATCTCACCCCCTTATTCATAAACTCCAATGGTCCCTATCACCTTCAGGATCATATATAAAATCTGGTTTGGCACTCAAAGTGCTTTACAACCTGGCCTTTTCTGACCTTTCCTGTCTTACACTTTGCCATCCAGTGACACTAGCCAACCTCCAGACTCCACATTTATGCTGGAGTTTCCTCATGCTTGGGATACTCTTCCTCCTCATCTCTGCCCCTTGATTTCCCTGGTTTCCAGCTAAAGTTCTATCTGTTATTATCTCTAAATTATCCTGTATATAGCTTGTTGGTACATAGTTGTTTTCATGTTGTCCTTCTCCTTAGACTGTGAGCAACTTGAGAGCAGAATCTGTCTTTTTTATCTTTGAAAATATTTTTATTTGTTTTACTCATCCAAAATCCCCCTTCTCATTCTCCCACCCTACCCCACTCCCAGTATAGAATATAAGAAAAGCAAAGCCCATTACAAACATGCATAGTCACTCAAAGCAATTTTCCACATTGGCCATACCCTGCACCCCCTCAAAAAAAAACTGTCTCATTCTGCATTCTGAATCCTTCACCTTTTCTTTCAGAAGGTGGGTGGCATGTTCCTCTAGAATAATGGTTGTCCTTTATGTTGATAAGAGTTCAATATGATAGCATTCCATCAATTCCATCACATTTATACACTATAACTTGTTTGTCCATTGCCCAAATCCAATCCATTGCCTCAAAAAGAGCTATAAATATTTTTTATACATTTTTGGTGTTTGTTTTGCTTAGGTCCACTCTTCCTCTTAATCTACACTTCTAATTCCACTCTCTACTATTCCCCCTTTCTTCCTACTTTCCTCTTAAGTGATTTGTATTACCATACTCACATCTTTGTGTGTATTTTTTCTTCTTTTGACTGGTTCAGATGAGAGTGAGGTTCAAATGGAAACCACTCACCTCACACCCTCATCTTTATTTGTATAGATGTCTACTTGTACACCCTAATTACGTGAGATAATTTTCCCTAATCTTCCTTTCTCTTCCTCACCCTGCCCACCCCTCCTCTCATGATACATTCCTCTTCCTGTCTTTTTCCATTCTTTTCTTAAGATCATTAAGACATAATTGAACCACCTCCAGGCCTCATCTAATTGTACTCCCTCTATGACCCCTGATAATGGTGGGGTTCAGGGGGAACATAGGTATCATCTTCCCGTATTTGAATGTAAGCAAATTATCCTTGTGTAGTCATTTATCATTATTCATCCACGTTTACGTTTTTGTGTTTCTATTCACAAAAATCAAAGTTTCTCTGCAGCCCTGGTGTTTTTGTAAGGTCCATTTTTTCCCCTGTAACATTATGCTCAGTTTTGCTGGATAAGTTATTCTTGCCTCTGAGCACATATCCCTTGCCTTCTGGAATGTTGTATTCTGAGCTCTCTTCTCCTTAATAGTGGTGGCTGCTAAATCACACGTGATCCTGATGGTGGCTCCTTAGTTTTTGAATTATTTCTTTCTGGTTATGTGCAGTATTTTTTCTTTCACCTGGAAATTCTGGATTTTGAGTATGATGTTCCTGGGAGTTTTCATTTGGGTGTTTCTTTCAGGAGGTGACTGGTAGATTCTTTCTCTTTCCACTTTGTCTTCAGGTTCTAAGAAATCTGAGCAGTTTTCTTTTACGATTTCTTGAAACAATGTGTCTGGATACTTTTTATGGTTATAGTGTTTAGATAGTCCAACTATTCTTAAAGTTTTCTCCTCAGTCTATTTTCTAGCACACTTGTTTTTGCTCTGGGATAACCTTACATTTTTTCTATATTTGCAGTCTTGGCTTTGTTTTAATATTTCTCGTTGTCTCATAGAGTCATTGACTTTTATTTGGTCTGTTCTGATTTTCAGGGGATTTGTGCCTTGAACTAAGTTTTGTACCTCTTATACCAAGCTGATAACTACATTTTCAATTCTTTCTTCCACAGCTCTCATTTCTTTTCTAATTTTTTTCCTCGAGTACTCTCATTTCATTTATAAAAGATTTTTAAAACTTTTTTGGGAAGCATATAATGAGTTCTGTTTTCAGCATGTTGAATGTGAGACGCCTATGATGACACCCAAGTCACTTAAATGTTGGTCCTCTTCAAGAACAAAAGATGAACAACAGCAACAATGTCCAACAGACCGGTGATGACGTAGGGCTGGAGTTCACGAGAGAGACTAGGATAGAGAGATACTAACTCTTTCATACGGATGAAAGGCAGTGTGGTACAGGGGCTAAAGAGACAAGGAGACCTTATTTAGTTCAAATGTAGAAATCTGGGGGACCCTAGCCAAGCCACTTAACTTCTTAAAAAAAACATTAAATCTTAGAGTCTGTTTTTATTTGTAGAAGAAGCTTCTTCACCAGGAGTTTCCTACACCACTAAAATCAAAAATCCAGGCGTGCCCTTGTACAAGCATGAGATCACACGCACACACAGATCTATACATATATGTACAGAACCTACAGGAGCTGATAAGATGACCAAGGGCAGCCGTGTAAAAGAGAAAAGGGCCCAGGAGAGAGCTTTGGGTAATGCCCACAGTTACGAAGTGGGAGGCAGACGAGAATCCAGCCAAAGGATGTCAGACAAGAAGGAGAAGAACTAGAAGACAGCGGTATCACACATGCCCAAGAAGGAGAGAATGTCCCAGTGTTGAAAGCTCCAGAGAGGGAAAATAGAATTGGTTAGTAAGAAAAAGCCATTGGACAAAGCAGCTGAGCTTGTGGGTAACCTAAGCAATAGCCATTTCAGGCCAGTGGTGGGGCTGGAAACCAGATTGCAAGGCACTAAGAAGAGAATGGGGAAATAGAAAGTGTAAATTGCCATTTCTATGAAGAAGAAAGATGTAAGATGATAGCTGGAGATGACAAGATCAAATAAAGGTATTTTTAGGAATTTTGGGGAGACTTAGGCAAGGAAAAAGGAGCCAGTGGCCGAGAGATTGAAGATTAGAGAAAGAAAAATAGAGTTTCCAGAGGAAATGGGGATGAGGGGATGGAATCAAGGTCACAAGGGGAACAGTTAGTCTTGGGGAAGAGTCTGGCAAAGAGAAGAGCCGCCAGAGACTGGAGCAAACACAGACAGAATAGGGGATGTTGAAGACTGCTTTTGAGAAGTGAAGTGGCAGAGAACAATAAACCCATGACAGATCCTCTTCTATTTTTTTTTTCAATAAAGTAGAAGACAAAGTCCTTTGATGAGAGGGCAAGGGGAGAAGGTGGTATTGATTTGAGAAGAGAAGCAGTTTAGAATAACTGCTGTGGAGAGTGTGTGAAAAGAAAGTCAACTAGGGAAAGTTAAAAAGATTGCCCTACAGTAGTGAAAGCCCAGTTTAGATTAGATCAATTTGTAAGTTAGGTAATTTTCCTTTTCATTTTAAAAATATTAAATTTAACACCTAACAAAATGATTGTTTCTATATACATAGTAAAATAGAAAAAGATTGCATGTGAAATTCAGAGAATTTATGTTATGTACAGCTTGTTTTTCTTTTTAATTATGTAATAAATTTAATATGTAATGTTCAAAATTATTTAGCTTGTCTTTGATTTCTGCAGCCTTCCTTTTCTTCTGTGTGCATTTTTTAAAATGTTCCAACTATTGTCCTTTCTTTCCTTTCTTTTTTGTGTGTATCCCTAATACCACCCCCTTCTTCCTACCTCTTTCATTGAAAAAAAGAAAATCAAAATCTTTATAACCAATATGCAAAGACAAGCTAAACAATTGACCATATTGGCTGTGCCTCAAAAAAGTATGTCTTATGCTGCCTAGTCAAGTCAACACCCATTTATTAAGTGCCTCCTTTGTGCCAGGCACTGTTCTAAACCCTGGAAATACAGAGTAAGGCCAACATCCCTCCCCTCCATTTTTTTTTAAAAACAGTCCCTGCTGTCAAGGAGCTCACAGTCTAATGAAAACAACTGTGTACCAACAAGATATACACAGGATCATTTGGAAATAATCAATAGAGGGAAGGCACCAGCATTAAGAGGAATGAGGAAACATTTCTCATAGAAGTGGGGAGTTGCCAAGGAAAATACCTAGAGTCTGGAGAGGAGAAGTTTCATTCAAAGAGTTTAGGGTTATTGGATCTAGTCGTACATGAAAGAGGGGAGAGGGGAATGAATCATAAGAAGAGTGCAGTGGTGGTGGGCATCAGAGGAGGGGCTTTGTAAGCCAGAAGATTTTCTATTGGATCCTGGAGGTGATAGGGAAGCATAGGAGTCTGTTGAATAGGGGAGCGACACAGTCAGAATTGTACTTTGAGAAGATCTGTCTGACGACTGAGCAGAAGATGGAGTGGAATGAAGAGAGACTTCAAGCAAGACCATCTAGCAGCCTATTCCAGTAGTCCAGGCACAAGGCGACAGAGGCAGCTGGTGGCCCAATAAATAGGGCTGGGCCTGGAGTCAAGAAGACCTGAATTCAAATCTGGAAGCTTCAGACTGGCTGTGTGACCCTGGACAAGTTACTAAATCTCAGGTTGCCTCAGTTTCCTCAACTACCAAACAAGGATAATAGCACCAACTTCCCAGGATTGTTGTGATCAAAAGAGATAATATTTATGAAATGTAGGTGCACTTATCACAGTGCCTAGCGCATAGTAGGCACTTAGGTGCTTATTTCCTTCCTTCCTTCCTGCACCAGAATGGTGACGGTGTCAGAAAAGAAAAGGAGTAGAGGAGACAAGGAGAATGCCCAAGTTTCAAGGCTGGGTGGCTGGGAGGATGGAGGTATCTTCTTCAGCAGAGATAGCCTGCAAGTGACAAGCTCTTACCAAATAGTATTACAATGAAATTGGGAAGTGCTTAACAAGATAAATAAAAATACCAGACAACATAGAAATGTTAAGTTGTAGTTTTCTAAGTCATTATGCCACCACAGGGATCCATTTTTTATTAAACCATACATAAGGATCCCTGTGGGCCTCATATCTACTCAGAAAGCCACACATCAGCATTATCTGTGTTCTGTTGTATTTTTATTTATTTTGTTAAATGTTTCCCAATTACATTTTAAGTTGTTTTATTGGTCTTATATTTGATATTTCTGCTGCATAGTAATAGGGAAGTTTGGAAGAAGGGATGATGAGGCTTGGGGGTAGAGATAATAAATCAGTTTTGAGCATGTTGAGTTTAAGATATCTCTGAGGATCCAGTCTGAGACATCCACCGGGCAGTTGGAGATGCAAGACTAGAAGGTAGGAGAGGGGTTAGGGATGGATATATAAATCTGAGACTCATTGGCATAGAGATGATCATTGAATCCATGGGACCTAATGAGGTCACCAACTGAAGTAGTATAGAGGGAGAACAGAAGACATAGCACTGGAGGACACCCACCCTTAGCAGTCATGACCTGGATGACCATCCAGCCAAAGAGACTGGGTAAGAGCAGTCAGGCATGGAGAAGAAACTAGGAGAGAAGAGTGTCCTGAAAACATAGAGCAGTGGTGTCAAACAGACCCCTGTAGGCTGAATATGGACTTGGAAAGTGAATATGAGCTATGTCATTTGGTATTTTTGTTAATTACATAGTTATCTGGTTCAGGCTTTCACTGGGAAGTTTTCCAGGCTGCATTGGCCGACTTTGACACCTCTGACTTAGAGAGAAGAGAGTATCAAGGAAGAACAGTGTCAAAAGCAGCGAGGTCAAGAAGGATGAGGATTGAGGAAAGGGCATTGGATTTGGCAGCAAGAAATAGTTGGTGACTTTGGGTTGAATCATAAGCTTGGAAGCCAGAAGAGAGTGAGAGGTAAAAGAAATAGAAGTCTCTGTTATTGCATATGGCTTTCTCAAGGAATTTCGTCATCTAAGAGAGGAGAGATATGGGAAGATGGCTAATGGGGATGGATGGTAGAGACCTGGGCATGTTCGTAGGCAGTTTAGAAGCATTTGGGAGACTTAACCTGAGAGATGAAGGAGACAGGCAGCTGTAATGCAATGGAATCACTTGTAGATGTAGATGGGCTTGCTTTGGCAAAGAAGAACCGCCTCTTTACGTGAGACAGTTGGGTTTCATGATTTTCATGAGCTTAGTTCAGCAGCACATGGGGAGGAGCAAAGGCAGTGGATAATGGCACTGGGCTGAGTCTTCTCAGGGAAATTATCAACAACAGTAAGGGGAGGGGACTCGAGAAAAGAGGACAGTGTAGTGTTGAACTGGTTCACTAAGGAGTCAAGATGGGAAAGGGAAGAGAATGGAGATAGTGAAGGACATAGCCTGGGAATAAACTGTGCAGCAGAGGGATTGGAGGTCACAGTGGGAAGGATTTGCTTCATGGATACTGGGCTGAGCTTCAAGCTCCCAGAGTCTCCAAAGATGGTGGGGCATGTTAAGTTTGTTGTTAAATCGTTTCTCAGTCATGTCCCACTCTCCATGACCCCACTTGGGATTTTTTTTTAGCAAAGATACAGGAGGGGTTTGCCATTTCCTTCTCCAGCTCATTTTACAGATGAGGAAACTGAGGCAAACAGGGTTAAATGACTTGCCCAGAGTCACACATGCCCAGTGGTCTATCCACTGCACTACCTAGCTGCCATGTAGGGCATGAGGCACTCCCAAAAGCTATCCTATATGTGGCACAGGAACTCACCTCCCTGTCTCTCTGTCATAGAAAGCAACCTCACTACCACATTATTTTTGGGTCACTGAAGATTGAGATAAGTGTTAGTATAAGGCCCTTCTTTGACAAGGCCAGTTACACCTCTGGAGTTGAGATTGAGGCCTGAGACAGCTTAGAACAGGGGTTTTTAAACTATGCTTCACAGATAGATCCCAAGGGTTCCTTGAATAGATTTCGGTGGGGGCGGGGGGGCATGAACTTGGATGGGAAAAATTTATTTTCGTGTACTTCCTGAAATATATCATTTCCTTTGATTATATAGGTAGACAACAATATTATGAGAAGAGGGTCCATAGGTTTCCCAAAACTGCCAATCAGGTCCATGACACACAAAAAAAGATAAGAACCCCTAGCTTAAAGTCTGCTTTGGAGCAAATGACTCTAAGGATATAAACCCGGGCAACTGAGAAGATGGCAGTCTTTCAACAGAAACAGGGAAGTTCATGGCTGGGCTGGAAGTGGGGCAGTGCGAAGAGGAGGAGTTCTGTTTTAGACATACCAGGTTTGAGATAATGATGGAACTTTCATATGGTGGCAGAAAAAGATGTGACAGGAATTTAGGAGATACGCAGATTTAGGAGTAGTTTCTATAGAGGTACTACTTGAGTCTGTGTAGGCAGAAGAGTTCTCAAAGGACCAGTGAGGAGAGGGCCCAGAGCTAGCCTGGAGGCTCACCCACATTGAGGAGATGGTGGGTGGACAGCAGCCCAGCAAAGGAGAGGTTAGACAAGTAGGAGAGAATGAAGTCGCAGAAACCAAGGGAGGACTCTGGGTAGTCAATAGTGTCAGAAGCTGCTGTGGTCAAGGAGGTTGAGTACTAAGAAGAGGCCATCAGTATTAGTAGAGGGAAGGAACAGCTGATCAATTAGCAAAGATGGGATGAGTGGCCAGAGAGATCTCAAAAGAACCAAGGATGGTGTGGTATCTCTGGAAAGAATAAAAAAAAAAAACAGAACAGGCTCTTTATGAGGAAAAAATATTTCTAGAACTTAATCTACTGTCAAAGTATGATTGTTATTAACTCTCAGAGGTCACCTTCTTGATGATTAGAAAATATTTTACCCACAGGTTTTCTGCCATATTATCTTAGGTATCCCTGCCATGGCCCAACATACTAGATTCCTAAAATCGTATTTTCAGTAAACAACATACTGGAGTCCTAAAATCTTAGTTTCAGTAAGTTTATAATAAATGCTAAATATTGCAAAATTCCATTCTAGTAGCAGAAAAAGCATTGGTCAGGCCTTGGAATTAGAAGGCCCCAGGAGGAGGTAGGGGATGGAAATGGGGGAGTCTGTCCATATCCATTCCTGGCTTCGTGTAAACTCCTTGAAGACAAGGGAGTCAGTGGATCCGTCTTGTGCCTCTGTCACCTCCCTCCTTCCTTCTACCCTGCCCCCAACACTTAACACAGTACCCAGCTCATTTCAGAAAAGTAAATGCCTATAAATATGGATATACATATAATTTTTATAGCTATAAGCACATCTTCAGGGGTTTTTATTTTGTTGTGGTTCTTTTGTTTGGCAAGTTGGTGCTAGTAAAGAGCCAATCTGTCTGAAACAGGCCTGCACAACATATGGCTGAGGCCGCTTGCTGCCCATCAAAGGATTTCTGGGGCAGCCGGCCACTGCGCACACTCTCCTATTTGTCACATGACCCGTGGCTACCAACCATGGTCAGTCTGGCTTGTTACCTTTACTTGGAAAGTGAGCCACTAAAAACCTATCTGCCACCCAAAGAAGTTTAGCCCATTTTAATTTTGGTCCCTACCTACTGCCAAGTTGTGCAGGTCTGGTCTAAAGTTTCTGTAGATCCATACACCTGAGTCCCAGACAATCCCTGTCACTAGTCGTACGACCTTTCAGCCTCAGGAGCCTGACAAATGGCTTACAGTGCCACATAGATGTAAATGTTAGTCATGTAAAGCAGCCTGGTGTGGGCAGTATCATGCTAAAATTAGGTAGATGTTCACATTGCTGACAGAGTCTGGTTTTGTGATCCTTAGCTCTCAGCACAGTGCCTGGCACATAGTAGGTGCTTAATGTTTCCTGACTGACTGACCCTGTAAAAGTCACTTAACCACTCCATGGCAGTTACTTATTTGTATTGAGAGAGGTGGCTCCCTACATGGATAAAATTCCAGGTCTGACACAGGCCCCCACTCCTACCCCTTTCCTTCAAAAAAAAAAAAAAGAGAAACTACTGGACCAGTTATGGAACTTAAGAATCAGATTCAGGTTCAACCCTTGCTTTTTCATTTACTAGCTGTGTGACTTTGGACAAATTATTTTCCCTCTCTAGGCTTCAACTCATTTGCAAAATGAAGGCATTGGACTTAATGATCCCTTAAGATCTCTTCTAGTTCTGTAGAGCAAGATGGTTTCTGTCGATTTTCTTTCCCAGTGTTGACACTAAAACCTTTCAAAAACAAAAACACTGAGTATGGCAGTGCATGCCAAGGACCAACCCTGCTGAGCGTCATATGCAGTGGTAGAGGTTAACTGAGCTTTTAAGTAAATCCCTCCAAATGCTTTGGGCATGTAAGGGTAACCCAGTTTCTCCCTGGGCTAGGGAAAAAGCCTTTGAGAGCTACACTCCCTGTTTCCTACCTCTAGAGTACCATCAGCCAATTACCACATCTCTATAGTAAATGGGGCTCTAAAGGCTAGATGGATTAGAGTGAATGCAGGCTCCTAACCCCTAACATTTACAAGTAATGACAACTACCAACACAAAATTAACACATCAAACAAGTTTTGGCCGCAGGCTCTTAATTAGCTATCCTCTCTCCCCCAGGCTCTCTTCACTTCCTCTCCACTAGCATCTCCAAAGCATTTTAATTCTGGAGAAAAAGGTGGGAGTCCAACTTTTTAATGCAGTCATAGAGTAGGAGGCCAGGAAATCAAATGCCTCTCTCTGATGTGTCTTGTGATCAGTAATGTAGATTGTTGGCAGACCAGTCTCTTTCCCCATTTGTAACATGGGGACTAATAAGAAAGAGAAGTGAGTATTGTTAAATATACTTTGGTGAAATGACTAGCTCTCCGGTTTTCTGTATTTGGAATCCAAAGGTCTGGGTCTGAATCACATTTAAAGTTTGAGACATTGTGACCTTATGTCTCGTTTTCTGCATGGACAAAATGAGAAGGTTGGATTAGATCAGCTCCACGGTCCCTATCAGCTCTACATGGAGGCTCCTGTGTTGATAGGTCTTTTTCAAAGAACTAAACCACACTGTCAACCTGGGAGTCAAACATACCTTTTCTTTCCTAACCCCTATCCCCCCCCAAAAGCAAGAGAACAAGAAGTTTCATATGACAACTTTAATTTTTAAAAATACTTTGAAAATGTCAAGCCCCTGGTGTTGCACAGCTGGGGATGGGCATTATCTTCTGCCTGCATATCTCAGGGGTAGGGGTGCACAGTGCCCTTCCTGCTTGCATGAACCATCTCAGTCTTAGTGTTCAGGGGTCCTAGTTGCAGACATCCTGGGTTTTAGTGTTGGAGGCTGGTACTCCAAGGCATCTTCCTGAAGCAATAACACCTTTCTTTTGTAAATTTGATCATTTCCCTCCCCCACCTCCCAAAACAGTGAATCACCTATACCCAACTCTTCCAGTTGATTTTGCCACCAGCACAGCCTTCACAGAATCTTACTAGGTTTCGCAGCTGCCTGAGAAAAGGCAATAGAGTTTTCAAAGTTTAAAAAGCAATTCATCCAAAGACACTATTCTCTGGAATCTCCACAAAACTAGTGTCCCTATTGCACCTATGGAAGAGCAGACAGCCTAGTGTATTACTAAGAGCCCCAGATCTGGCATCGAAGGTCCTGGATCTGCTCCTAACTGGCTGTGTGAGCTTGGACAAATCACTTCATCTACTTAGTCCTCAGTTTCCTCAGGTAGAATGAGGGCTTTGGACCACACAGCCTCTAACGTCCCTTCCAGCTCCAATCTTTTAAGTTCCCAACACCTAGATGTGTTCGTGCTGAGCTTTAATATATTTGAAGCAGATAATACTAACCAGGGCTGAGTTACTAAAATGATTTTCAACATCTGCATTTAAAAAGTATATTTTCCATTATATTGTTAGGATAATACAAATGTAGATAAACACTAGGATAACTTTTTACCAATACCTTAAAAGCAAAAACTGCCCTACTTACTGGCTCACTCATTCTCCACAACTAGAGAAAACAGGCACAAAGTGTTCAGAGTGTGGGCAGAGGCAGTCAAGAGCTTGGGGGCACAGGGCATGCAGAAGTAGCCACGGAAGAATTTTAATGCGAAACTTCTACTCAAGAAAGCACAGGATGACAATGGTGGGAGCAGCACCTGGCAGAGGGAGGTGGTGGTAGGGGACAGAATTTGAGTGGCCTGTCCTCCTCATTCCTTGCCCTACCCCTCCTCCCAAAACCAAAACCTCACCAGCAAGCATGCACAAATTATGGAGCAATGACCGGAGCCTTCCAGCAAGAAGCTGGCACAGCAGCAGCAGCAGGAGAGAAAGATGGAGAAGTGGAGATTCTAGCCACCCCCAAAATGATTTCAGGGGGTAGAACTCTTGATTTTCATTACAATTATCAGGAACACCAATATGGGACAAAATGTATATGACTTTAGTGTTGGAACACAGATCTCCCAGAGGAATTAAAATACTTGAGTGGTACCCCAAACAATCTAGGTGATTCTTGGAAAAAAAAAACCATAAAATGTGATTCTTGACCTTTAGGAACTTATACTTAATGAAGCTAGGCAACCTAAAGAAAACACGTGTTGTGTGTGTGGCTATAGTTCTTGTGGTTTGGTCTGGAGGTCAAGTTTCATAGAAAGCAATAGAATCCCCAGGCCCATAAAGCTCAAGGTCACAATGATTTAGTTGGGCATTACATTCCCAAAAGGCTTACTTGCCCCTAGAATACTCCAAATAGAACTGAAAGTTTTGTTTTTTTTTTAAAAACAGTACGACGGTCACGATACAAAACAACATAAGAAGTTATGGGGATCCCTGGAAAGAATCCAATTTCTCCTTTTCCCAGTTTCTACCTCTCTCCCAGTGCCATGCCTGAGATTTAGGAATGGCTCTTAAATCTTACCCTGAGAGAGGGTGAACTCAAACCACCTGTTCTGGAATTCTTCTATCCAGCTGTTATTTGTTTTTCATAAAAGACAGTAACACATAAAAAGCCCTGCCCTGATATACCTGCTCTTCTCTACCAGAACGGTGTCCAGCTTCCTGGCTGTGTTTTCAATTACAGTACTGTATCAATCTGTTCAGGTAGTCAACCCCCCAACAATCTAGTTACACAAACAAGTATATGCTAGCCTCTTACATGAGAGTGAGTCCCAGGGCACCAGTGTTTTTTAAAAATCCATTTCTCACCCCTGTGAGTTAAATTCAGACTTCCATCACACGAAAGCATGTTCATTTCAAACCATGCTGACACTGTAATCCTGACAGTCGCCATTGTCTTGTAGAACCATAAGCACATATGGGGTTGATGGTATGCCTATAAGGCCTTATGTAAGAAGAGAAGTACTGGAAACCATCCCTTATCAAATCCTAGTTAGTACTGAAGACACTTGGAATCCAGGCTCCTCATTCCTTACACCAATCAAAAGTCAGGAATCTTAAAGGGTGGAGATGAAAAGGCAGCCACCTTCCTTCCTTTCCTCAAAGGTCCATTTTCATCTCTCACTGTGGCTGTGGTTACATTCCACTGCCCTGTCTTCCTTGAAGTTGGTGCCCCCACAACTACACCCTATAGCCATCCCAAAAGATAATTAGTAAATTCTGATTAATGGTGATAATAACACCAAGCAAATCTTGCCAGAGTCACTCACTGGGAGCAGGAAAGAGATCATCTTTCCCAAACTCCGCTGCTCGTTTTCCCTTTTGATCTTTTTTTTCTTAAAAGTGTTTTAACAAAAGCTAAAATATTACAATGAATAAATAGAAATGAAAACAAGAAGGATAAATGCTGTAATGACTGCATCCACTGCGCAGAGTCCTGCTTGCAGGAAAGAGGAGGAAAAACTACTTATGGATACACAGGCAACTCAAGAACAAAGCCCTTGGTAGGATATGATGGGTATGTTGAATTAACAAGGCTTGTATAGGCATTGTAGTTTGGAGAAGAATTCCTGATTGCCTTCTTCTAAGGCAGCTCACCAACTATTACAATCCCACACTTTCCTCCAGGAACAAGTGTGGGCCAGAGAAGTAAGATAAAGAGCTGCTAGAACATTGTCACTGCAGTCCCTGGTCCAAACAGCCAGTGGCCAGTATTTCTTCCTGGGACTGCAGATCTTCAGTCACTTGGTTCATACTTTTGACTGAGCAATTCATTAATGTTGAATTAAAAAGAATTATGATTTATTTCTAAGGAAGAAGAAATCAAGATTCCAGAGCCTTAGATCAGATATCCAAATGATTTTATCTTCTCAGAAATTTAAATTATGACTCATAACTAGAAAATTCAATATAGTGAAAGGAGCTTGATTCAAAGGGAGCTCACTAATTTAAAATTCTCTGTTCTTTGTCAAAATTATTCCCAAGCAATCATAAGTAAGGGACTCAGTCTGTGTGAACTCTCTTATGTTTAATAAGAGCTGAACTTCGACTGAAACTTTTGTCACATTCGGTACATTCATATGGTTTCTCTCCAGTATGAACTCGCTGATGTGTGATAAGGTTTGAGCTCTGGGTAAAACCTTTTCCACATTCCACACATTCATAGGGCTTTTCTCCAGTATGGGTTCTCTGGTGTTTAATAAGATCTGATCTCTCACCAAAGCTTCTCCAACATTCATTACATTCATAGGGCTTCTCTCCAGTGTGAATTTTCTGATGTGTAATGAGATGGGAACTCCGGCTAAAGCTTTTCCCACACTCATTGCATTCATAGGGCTTTTCACCAGTGTGGGTTCTCTGGTGTTGAACTAAGTGAGAGATCCGGCTGAAATTTTCCCCACATTCATTACATCTATATGGTTTCTCTCCTGTATGGGCTCTCCGATGGCGAATGAGATCTGAATTCTGACTGAAGTTTTTTCCACATTCATCACATTTGTAGGGCCTTTCTCCTGTGTGGACTCTGTAGTGCTTGATGAGATCTGACCTTTCACTGAAGCTTCTCCCACATTCATTACACTCATAGGGCTTCTCACCAGTATGTGTCCTCTGGTGCTGAGCCAGGTGAGAGCTGCGGCTGAAGCTTTTCCCACACTCCTCACATTCGTAAGGCTTCTCTCCACTATGGGTCCTCTGGTGCTGAATAAGGTGTGAGACCCGACAGAAACTTTTGCCACATTCATTACATTTGTGAGGTTTCTCTCCAGTATGAATTGTCTGGTGCTGAATGAGGTGTGAACTTCGACCAAAGCTTTTCCCACATTCACTGCAATCATAGGGCTTCTCCCCAGTGTGTGTTCTCTGATGCTGAATGAGATGGGAGCTTCGGCTAAAACTTTTCCCACAGTCATAACATTTATAGGGTCTCTCTCCAGTATGAGTTCTCTGATGTCGATTCAAGTCTGAGATTTGATTGAAAGCCTTTCCACACTGAGAGCATATATGGAATCTTATATCTCCATGGACTTCTTTGTGGACAAGGAGATCTGTAACTTGTTGAAGAGGATAGTTTACCCACTCATCCCCAGTTAAATCTCCCCACTGTCCTTCTGATTTGTCCCCACTTTCAAAGCTGTCTTCACACTCAGGATTCTGGTGAGCGCTCTCAATAGGCCTTCCAGATATGTTCCCAAATTCTATGTCTTCAGATATCACCTTTGGATTGGCCTCATTCTCACTCCTGATATCAAAATCTGAAATAAAAGATAAATGTAGATATTATACAGTCCTCATGCTAGGAAGGAAAGAATCAGTTAAAGAAAAACAAAGTTAAGATTCTTAGAATCCAAAACATAATGGTTAATGTTTTACATATTTTGTGCTTTAAGTTTGGAACATTCTCATGACACAATCAGTGAGTATTTATTAAAGATCAATTATGTGTTGAACTAGCCATGCAGGGAAGGAAGTAGATTCTTTTGTTGTCAGTTAACTTCTCTTAGAAGTAAATCAAACCTAAGGCCATGGAAAATGGGTGTCAAAGATTACCTGCCTCTTCCCAGTTTATTTTTTTAAAATAAGTTTATGAAAAGGAGATAAGGGCAGGGAAGTCACATGGAGAAAAGTATGGCAACTCTCACAACAGTGGCCTATTCACTACCAAGCGGCCATAAAGATTATACCAAATACACAGTCACTGTCCCAAGACTTTTCTAGAGCCTAGAGACTGGTAACCTTTCTCAAAGGTTTCTCTTGCTGACTTCACCAGGTCTTTTCCTTGTTCTCACACCAACCATCTGATCGGCTCCTAAAACTGGCCAAGGATCTCCACTGTTACATCCCTCCACACTTTAAGGTCTTCACACAGGCTATGTGATCTCATCAAAACGCACTGGGCTTGGAGTCAGGAAAGACTTGGTTTCAAATCAAATGTCTGACATTCACTAATTTGTGTGATGCTGGAAAAGTTACCACCTCACTGAGCCTCAGTTTATGCATTTATAAAATAGGAGAAATACTTATATTTTCCTCTTAGAGCTATTATGAGCATCAGATGAAATAATAAACACAAAATTTAAACACTCTATGTCAACTATTATCACTAGGAAAGGACAAAGTATAGTGAAAAGACTGATGAATCTGGGAGCTAGGAAATCTACATTTTAGTCAAGGCTCTGATGACTCTCTGTAACCTCAAGCAAATAACATTCTCTCTCTAGGCCTCAACATCCTCATCTGTAAAAATGAAAAAATTGGTCCGAATGATCTCTAAGGTCATTTATGTCACTAAGAGTTGATGAGCCTGTTTCCATTTAATTATGAATGATTTTATGAGGGAGAGAGTTATGGAATGAGTGACTACTGAAAGGCCACAATCACAGTATCCAAGGCAAACAGGGCGCTTTCCATATGTAGAAATCCTGTTGTGAAACAAAAAGCCCAGTGAATGTTCCTCTTTCTCAGGTAGTTTAGTCTAAGATTCCACTGAAGAATCTCTCCTATCCCTTCCACCTGCCAAAGATTTCTATAAATAATAAAGATTCTATAAGTCTTCAAGCCAGGAGATGGCTCTAGATAAGAGGTATACTAGGTCCATTCTGAATTCTTACAGCAGCAACAAGGAGAAAGTAAATGCTGTGAATCCTTCTGGATTTGTCCTGTGGTGATATGGTTCTGAACATAGGCTTCCTTGTAGAAAAAGACATTTACCTTCCAGTATTTAAAAAAAAAAAGGAGTTCATTAGAGTACGTATATTGTGGTCCTCACTACTATGTAAAACAAACTCTGAGGCATTCTACCGTCATGGATAGAGCCTGTGATTTGGGGTCAGAAAACTGAGTTTCATGTTTTGGTGCTGAGATTTACCAGTAGTGGGACATTGGGTAAATCTCCTTTCCTCGGATTCTTAATACCCATATGTATAAAACAGAGACAAGCTTAATACTACTATAGACTTCACAAGGATGTGAGGAAAGAAAACATTTTGAAAACTTTAAAGTGTTACATTCATTCAAACTATTAAGACTGTAGTTGATCATAATCTGTAAAAGAACCTTGTGGGAACAGGAAGTAACTGATGGCACAAAAATCTGAACATTTTGGAATGCCTAGAAGCAATTCCTTCTCATTCACACCCTCAAAGGTCTGTGAGTCCACAGGAGCAGGTCACACAATGTACCCAGTTCTGAGAGTGGAGATGGGTCAGAATCAGTGAGGTAGCCAGGATAATGAACATAGAAGTCAGAGAACCTGGGCAGAGTCCCAGCTGTGCCCCACCCAATGTGGGTCATTTGTTCTCCCTAAGCCTGTTTCCTCACCTCATGATAATGATATGGTAGACAAGGTGAGCTCTAGAGTCTCTTTCAGCTCAAAAGTCCTATGGCTACAAACTTAGAAATGGAGCCAAGTAAGAATTCTTACCTAAGGAGACCACATTTCCATAATTCTCCTGCATAACATCCCGGTAAAGATCCCTCTGTGTTGGGTCCAGAGGCCTCCATTCTTCCCTAGTAAGATACATAGCCATATCTTCAAATGTCATAGGCCCCTGAAATGAAAGAAAGACTCCACTGTTACCTGCTACGTGAAGGGCAATACCATGGTATGTGTAGAAAATAACTGATAACTGGAGCATATAGGACATGTGTACAGTATAGCCAAAAGCCAACAGGAAGGATACGAGTGAATAAGGAAATAACCTGTGAAGAAATCATCATCGTCCACAGGTTGATACCAGACCTACTGTGGTAGCCAATGTCCGGAAGATTACCAGGCAATGAATGCCCTTGATGGACATAACGGTACAAAATCCAGAGTAGGAAGGTAGCAGTCTGCTGTGGGACAAAGAACCATGGCATGGGGAGGCAGAAGACAGGTTTTAGCCTTAGCTGAATCACTAACTTACTTATAGAGTACAAGCATGTCACTTTCCCACTCTGGATCTCCAGTTTCCTCATCTGTAAAATAAAGCTAAATCAAATGGCTTTGTCTAGCCCTGTTAGTCTGTGGCCCAAAGGGACCTTTCTAGAACATCTTATATAGGATATCCTATGTCCTATAAGGACATCCTATGTTCAAAAGTCCCTCCAAGCTGTAAGTCTATGTTCTAAAAGCCATTTCAAACCTTATCCCTTCCTGTTCTTATTCTAAGATCCCACATAGCTCTGACATTCTGTCCCTCCCAGTTCTTGACATTCTCTGTTCTAAGGGCCCTCCCAGCTCTGATATTCTGTGTTCTAGGGCCCCCCTCCAGTTCTGACATTCTGAGCTCTAATGAACCTCCTAGCTCTGACATGTTAGACTTTAAAGCTCTCCCAAGGGCTGTCCCAGCTCTGACATCCTGGGTTCTAAGGACCCTCCCAGCTCTGACATTCTGGGTTCTAAAGCCCTCCCAGCTCTGACATTCTCCATCCTAATGACCTTCCCAACTCTGACATTCTCTTTTCTAAGAGCCTCCCATCTCTGACATCCTGGGTTCTAAGGGCCTTCCCGGCTCTGACATCCTGGGTTCTAAGGGCCTTCCCGGCTCTGACATCCTGGGCTCTAAGGGCCCTCCCGGCTCTGACATCCTGGGCTCTAAGTGCCCTCCCGGCTCTGACATCCTGGGTTCTAAGGGCCCTCCCGGCTCTGACGTTCGGGGTTCTAAGCCCCCCCCCCCAACCTTGACCTCCCTCGGGTCTCAGGACCTCACGTCTCGGACGCTGCACCTCGCCAGGCTCGGGGACGCTGGCCCGCAGCTTACCTGGGAGCCGGCCATGAGGAGGGTGGCCGCCATGGCGGTGGCTGGGGCTCCGGTCCTGTTCCGGGGCGCGCAGGCACGAGCAGCGCTGTAGAGACAAGGAGACAGCTGGGAGCTACAGAAAAATAGGCCCTGCCCACTCCCTGGGGTTACGCGATCGGGCGGGGCGGGGGCAGCGCCCAAACATCCCCGCCTAGGCAGAGCCAGCGCAGCCAGCCCCGCCCCTGGGCGTCCTGGGACACGTACGGGAGGCAAGTCCTCCAAGGTGGAGGCGTCTCCGGCTTCCACAGGGACCCGGACTGGGACGGTCTCGGGGCAGTCCCCGCCCCAGCGGCTCCCAACGCCTCCGCTCAGCCGCCGTCCCCCAATGCTCCGCCCTTTCCGCCTCCCAGATCCAGCCAATCGCAGACCGAGACCCAGGAAATTTCGGCCAATC
>JAQQSZ010000128.1:0-30894 GCA_028646595.1 Phalanger gymnotis | reverse complement strand
ATTCAGTCACATCTTCATTAGAAATAATGGATTCACATATCTATGGTTAGAAGGGACCTTGGGAGCCATTTAGTCCAACCTCCTCATTTTACAGGTGAAGAAATTGAGGCAGACAGAGGTTGAATGACTTGCCCAGGGTAACACAACCTCTAAGTGTCCGAGGCAGGATTCAAACTGAAGTGCTCCGGACCCCAAGTCTAGCCTTCTCGCCAGCACAGCACTTGGCAATATTTTCTTTTTTAAAATGTGGAGAAATTGGAAAGGACCCTGAGGAAAACACCAGAAATGACTAAAGAGGCAGCATCTGGGTCTTAGCTGACAGAAAATGTAGAGGGGCTAAACTCTGCCATAAGATTCTACATTTGTAGGTCACACCTTCGTTTAATAACAGCTGACATTTGTGTAGGTTTATGGAGTGCATCTCCTCCATTATCTCAGCAGAATCTCACACCTTCCCTGAGGGGGGAGCAGCGGTTATCCGCATTTTCTATATGGTGAAACTGAGGCACAGAGAGATCACACAGGTAGGCTGTGGCAGGGGCAGGATTCAAAGCCAGGGCTTCCTGACTCCACGCCCTCCATTGCAGTGGGCCGCTTTTAGCTGCCTCTCCATTAAGCACGGATCATTGCAGAGGAGACAGAGCAAAATCGATTTTCCCTGTTCAAGGTCCAGGTGTTTCTGCCCTTGTGCTTTGACAGACTAATGAATGGCAGTCAAGAGACCTCCCTGTGTCTGCAAGCACGGCACTCAAACCTGATCTGCTGGAGAACACAGCCAATGTTCCTATCAATAGGACAAGGATGGTTTTTCATCCAATGATAATTAAGAGCCCTGGGAAAAGGACTGTGGGCCAATTGAATTAAGATGATCTCTGAAGGAAGCAAAAGGCTCAGAGAAATTTATGCCCCCCTCCCCCCACACAAAGCTGTTGTATTTATTTCACAAAGCCTCATCTGAGTTTGGGTCAGGTTCATGGACCAGTGGGGCTACCTGGAGGATTTGGAGTAAAGAGGGTAGCTGTCATTGATAGAGCTCCTTAAGGCTTACAAAGTGTCATTATGTACATGCTCCTGTTTAAGCTGATAACAACTCTGAGCCTGCACTTGGGATTTCATTGTTTGAGAGGACTTCTGGGAAGAAAATGGCCTCTAGCAATGAAGATGGGCAACTCCTCAGCAGGCTCAGTCTTTAGATGGGTCCGGGGCCACCCATGGCTAGTACCTGTCTTATACAGATATTGAAGTTAGGTCTTCCTGACTCAGGCATAACTTAGACACCTGCCTGAACCATATAAATTAACTTTTAATATCCCCATTTTATAGATGAAGAACTTTTGACTCAAAGAGGTCAAGGGACCTGTCCAGGGCAAGGGAGTAAGCATTTATATATAGCACCTATTGTGTGCCAAGCACTTTTCATATATATATATATATATATACATATATATATGTATGTATATATACATATGTGTGTATATGTATATGTATGTATGTATATATGATTTATCATTATGTCATCTTTTTCATTAAACCTTTCCTTCTTCCAAATTCCCCTCCTGTTACTGTTGGGAGTACCACTACCCTGCTGGCCACCTAGACTCAGAAATGTGTGTTATCCCACACTTCTCCTTTTCTCCCATCCCATACATACAGCCCAATTGCCCAATGAACTCATTTCTATCACCACCAAATCTCTCCCATCAACCTTCTTTTCTCTGCTCCCCGCTGGCCTCCCCTCCAGCTCAGGCCCTCAGCTCTCCTCCCTTGAGGAGCCAATCCCTTGGCTTGATGTTGTGAGTCTCCCTGCCTCTCACCTGTCCCCAGGCCAATTCATCCTCCACGTGGGAGTGCTGAACTGTTCTTCTCCAAATACAAGTCTGACTCCATCAGCCCTCTTACTCACCAAACTGCAGTCTCTCTCTCCTTCCTCAAGGATGAAATAGAAATGGTTTGGTATTTAAATCCTTTGCCTGGCCCCCAAAACTGCTTTCCAGCCTTAGTATTTATTCCTATCTCATCCTTCAAAAATTCTGATTTTGTATCTTTGTATATGTTGCATGTTCGTATGTTTTATAATAAAGTCGTGTATGCATACAATTTAAAAATAAATAAATGCACATGTATTGGGGATGAATACTCAAATTTAAAAGTTTTATTTTTAATTTATTTTGAAACTGATGGAATAGGCAATCAGAAAGTTTCAATACCATTGGCTTAATGAAAGAGTAACTATACATGGTCTATGGATATGTTGTGATGGATTTTTGTTTGATGTTTCCTCAAATCATTGCTACAGAATTAGACTTGCAGATGTCAGAATACTTGGATAGGGGAAGAAGACTTTTTCAAAAAGAGAATCAGAATACCAGGACATGACTTTTAAAGTTGTTCTCTGGCTACATTCCTTCATCAGGCTGCTGCTCCTTGGGCTGGGCAGCAAAACCCAGCATTCAAGTTGGAGTCACAGTTCTTTCTCAGGATGAATCTTGAGACCACAAGCATTATTTTTGAAGGGCAGGTTAAATCCCAAACAATTTATGAAACCAAATTCCTAAACAGTCCAGGAATGCTGAGGAGCTGGAGGCCACAGGCATTGATGTGATCATGCTGAACAGGAATGAAGCACCCTGACTCAGCAGTTTATAACTCTTTAATTAAGGATAAAACCTCTTACTGACTATGACGTGCTCGAGTTCAGCCCATCCCAGGAAAGCTGATTTAACATTCTAGTGTGCGATCAATATCACCTTTGCAGAACATCAGGAATTAGCAAACTAAATATTACTTTGCTAAAATAAATTACCATCGGGTCATGCCAGATCAGCTAGAGGAAGAGGCACACATGGGCACCCATGTACACATGTGCGTATGTGCACACACATACACACTAATATGGCATCGGTACAAGCAAAGGTACTAAGATACCTAAAACATAGAGATATACTAGGTAATAATGCCATGCTTACTTACACATTTGTTGGATGAATAAATGATACTCCCCTCTCCCATCCCCTCCTGAAAATGAAATCCAAAGTTCTTGCATTCTCTAGAACAGTCATACCCAAGTATTATAAATATGACGAGGAACTGGAAATAAAAGTCAGAGTAAAGTAGTGGGAAGAGAGCTGGATTCAAAATCAGATGACCTTGGATCAAAGGTGGGCTTTTTCGTTTGTTATGAGATCTTAGATGAAGTCCAATAACTTTTTGGTCCTTAGTTTCTCCATATATAAAAGGAGGAATTAAGACTAATTCATGTCTGATGTCTCTTTCGTATCTAAATCTATGATTTTCCAATTTAGAAAAAAAACGGAGAATCTGGTAATATAATAAAATACCAGAAACACTTATGAAGTACCTACACTAGACAGAGCCCTGGGCTAGGTGTTGGAGCAGGTACAAACTTTAAATATGGGGACTCTCACCACCTTAGGACTTACAGTCAAGAAGGGAGTTCACATACAAACACACTTGTACAATAATGTATAGCATTACTTGAAAGAGACATTACAGAAGAAGACAATTAACAAAAAGACTTGTTAAGTGCTTACTGTGTGCTAAGTTCTGAGGATGCAAATTTTTGTTCCTATGTTTTGTTTTTAAAGCAGAGAGACAATCCCTGCCCTGAAGGACCTTACATTCTGATGAGGGAAAATAACACATATAGCCGACAGCAAAAAGCCTGGTGTCCTGGGTGGAGTCTAAGAGCCAAGGTTATCATCATCAAGGCTTCCTGGAACACTTGGCATTTGGTTGGAGTTTTATAAAGTAGATCTTTATTAATATCTTCTGTTTTTTATTTCACCTACATTTCTTCCTCCATCACTTCCTTTTCCACTCTGAAAGCTATGCCTAGATTTTTCCTAAGTAAAGCATCATATTATCATCACGTAGGTATATTTTAATCTCTTCATGTCTTCAATAATTTTGTGTTATTGCTGTCAGCATTATTTTTTATAATTTATTTATTTATTTTTAGTTTACGACATTCGGTTCCACAAGCTTTTGAGTTTTAAATTTTCTCCCCCTCTCTCTCCTCCCCCCTCCCCAAGACTGCACACCCATCTGATGCGGGCTGTACATATACATTCATATTAAACATATTTTCACACTAGTCACATCGTAAGGAAGAATGATAACCAATAGAAAGAAACACCAGAAAGAAGAAACAAAACAAAACAAAAAACAGAGAGAGTAAATAATAGTCTGCTTCTATCTGCATTCAGACTCCATAATTCCGTCTCTGGATATGAATGGCATTTTCCGTCCAGAGCCTTTTGGAGTTGTCTTAGAACTCTGCACTGCTAAGAAGAACCAAGTCTATAAGAGTTAGCCATCCCACAATGCGGCCGTAACTGTGTATGATGTTCTCCTGCTTCTGCTCGCTTCCCTCAGCATCAGTTATAAGTCTTTCCAGGTTTTTCTGAAGTCTGCCTGCTCATTTCTTGTAGCACGATAGTGTTCCATTACATTCATATACTACGACTTGTTCAGCCATTCCCTAACAGATGGGAATCCCCTCAATTTCCAAATTTTTGCCCCCACAAAAAGAACTGCTATAAATATTTTTGTACATATGGGTCTTTGTATAACCTTTTTGCAATACAGTCCTATTGCAGGGTCAAAGGGTATGCACATTTTTATATCCCTTTGGGCATAGTTCCAAATTGCTCTCCGAAATGGTTGGATCTGTTCACAACGCTACCAACAATGCTTTAGCGTTCCAATTTTCCCACATCTTCTCCAACATTTATCATTTTCCTGTCTTGTCATGTTAGCCCATCTGACAGATGTGATGTGGCATTCTGATTTGCATTTTTCTAAGCAACGGTGATTTAGACTACTTTTTCGTATGACTGTAGATATCTTTAATTTCTTCCTCTGAAAACTGCCTGTTCACATCCTTTGACCATTTATCAATTGGGGAATGACGTGTATTCTTATAAAATTGATTCAGTTCTCTGTATATTTTAGAAATGAGGCCTTTATCAGAGACACTGGTGGTAAAAATTCTTTCCTGGTTTTCTGCTTCCCTCCTAATCTTGGTTGCATTGGCATTGTTTGTACAAAAACTTCAATTTGATGTAATCAAAATCATCCATTTTGCATTTCATCATGTTCTCTATAGCTTGTTTGGTCATAAATTCTTCCATTTTCCATAAACCTGACAGGTAAACTATTCCTTGCTCCCGTAGTTTGCAGGTCTCCAGCAAGTTCCCCAAATTAGAAATTGCAGAGAAGATGAAAACCAGAAGCAAGAGAGGGAGCTTCACTCTCTGGGCTGGGAGTTCCTTAGACCAGGGAAGCACAAGTCTGGTCCCTCTGCCTTGTCCCACCTTGTACTGACGTGCTCACCCAGAAATCTGGCGTGTTTCCCATGGTATGGGGAGAAGCAACAGAACAGTCTGTTTTTGACCTTTAACAGACTCTTCAGTATTGACATCGAAAGTGTGGGCCAGGGGTCATCGAGAATTGGTAAGAGTCGGTTCAGAGAGAATGAAGAGCTAGAGTGATTGAGATGACCATCACCACTCCCAGTTGTCTCCTGAGACACATCAGACTGGTCTTGTCACTTCCGGAAGGAAAGAGAGAGAGAAATCCAAGGATACAGGCTTGGGGCGGGGGGAACTACATTTTGACAATAGAGATAGAAGTGGGGTTCCTTGGATCCTTGATGGAAAGCTGGAAGGGATGCCAGAGACCATGCAGTTCAAAGGCCTTATTTTACAGAAAAGACATGAGACCCAGGGAAGTGAAGCTATTTGCCCAGGTCATGTAGGTAGTAAATGGCAGAGCCAGGATTTGAACCCAGATGATCTGACTCCAGAACCAGAACACTTTCCACCACACCACATTGGAAGAGAAGTAGAATATGTTTGGGGAGAACATTTAATAGAGTATTGGGTGAAGCCATGAGGAAAAAGAAAATGAGAATTGGGAGGGAATAAAAAAGGATTGTAGTTGGATAGAAGGAAAGAAGGTCTTGGTGGCCTTGGTGAGACCATTGTTAATGGGAGAATAGAAAAGGAGGAAGATTTCGAAGGGCAAGGAGGCCCAGGGAGTGGAAAAAAATTGATGGACAGCTTTAGGACAGAGAAGAGTGTGATAACAGTTTGCCGATACATGACATAACTCATGGAGAGTGTTTTGCAAACTTTAAAGAGCTGTATGTGTATCATTTATTAAAGGAAATTGCCAGAGCAAATGTAGTAAATCTACAAGATTTAAAAAAAAAAACCTCTTTAATTCAATCAAAAAAGAAACAAACAAAAATTCACTTTAGAATTTTTATGGAATGAAATGGGATAATATTATAGAATTGAAGGACAGTCTATCCAATCCAACAAGCAGCTATTAAGCACCAAATATACCATGTACTAGATTAAAAAATAAAAAAAAAATTTGTCCCCTCAAAGAACTGATTTGGGAACTAGCTGTGTAAAATGTATGTACAGAGAAGCATGTAATTGATAATTTGACGAGGGAAGATTGGTAGCAATTTCGAAACCTGAGCAAAGCTTCCTACAGACAGCTGGCACCTCACCTAAACCTTGCACAAAGCAAGGGCTTCTAGGCATTGAGTATAATCTATGCAAAGATACACAGAGAGAAGATGGTTTGTGGTTGACCAGTTGACAAGCATTTATTAAGCACTCACTGTGTGCCAAACACTGTTCTATTCACTGCCGATATAAAGAAAAGAGAAACAAGCAGGTAGTCAGTTTACCTGGAGGAAAGAATATGTAAAGACGGTGCCATGAATTAAATCTGGAAAGGTGGAATTAGACAGTCTACAAAGAACTTGGGATGGTGAGCTGTGGAGTTCATATTTTATCCTCAAGGCAATAGGGCATCAAGGGAGGTTATTGCATAGGGAAGCACCAACCGTCACATCTGTGCTTTAAGACAATCAATCATCTTGGGAATGGAGTAGAGAATGGATTGGAGTGGGGAGAGACCAGAGGCAGGTAGAACAATTTGAGGACTATTATAATAGTCTGCATGAGAGGATCTGAACTAGGCTTGTGTCTAAATGGACACAAAGAATGATAGATTAGATTTGTGAGGGGAGTGAGAGCGAAGACTCAGGGATGACTCTGAGGTTGCAAACCCGGATGGCTAGAAGATGGTGGTGTCCTCACCAAATGATGGTTCCTGAGGGGAGCAGATGTTAATGGTTCTCCCTCCATCGAACACACTCATATTTGAGGATTAGTCAGGCATGGTTCCCCAAGATGATGCTGGCCACTAAAATCAAAGGACACTTAAGCTACACCCTGAGGCTTCCAGATCCTCATCCTTTCTCAGAGAAACTAAAATTCTGGAGTATATATTGACTGTGTATTCCTTTCAGCATCTGAGATAAATGCAGGTGCAAAGCTAGACTTACTAAAGTGTTGTTAAATTCCAAATATGTAAAAATGTGTTTTATGTATGTACACACATATACGTATATGTATAGATACATATACATATGTGCATATGTACACATATACATATATGCATATACACACATATTTCTATCATTTATAAAAAGAGAAAAAATAACCACAGCAGCGCAACCCCCAGGGTTATCTTGCTTAAAGAGGGAAATAACCTTCTTGATCTTTTTCTGAAATTATTTTCTCATGGTACTTCTCCTCACTCTATACCAAACATATCTTATTGATGCTTCTAGCCAATCCCACCACAATAAAAGAAACAACTGTCAGCCCTTCCCATACATATTCCCCTTGCAGTCAAGGGGAAAACAATTCCTGGCTGTTCTTTCCATAGAGAGGAGAAGGTAAGATGCAGGAGTCAAACCATGAGCCTCTTTTGTGGTGATAAGAAGGTTTAAGGAAGTCTGCTGATTATTAGCCATTTCTTAATGGGGGAGGGAAAGAAGGAGAAATTTGTTAAAAATCTCGAATTTATTCTTGGAAAGGCAAGAAAGTCATGTTCTTAACTGGCAGCCTGAAAGTGATTACAGCATAACTATTAATTACGCTGTCTTCTTGCCAGATGTTTTCAGATAGCATGACTGACTGGTAAAAATCCTTGATAAAATAGGCAAAATAAAGAGAACAGACAATTACCCATATACAGATATAATTATGAATCAACTAAAGAATTCAGTTCTAAATAAGCTCCTTCGAGAAGAGCTGTTAACATCTCAATCCTCACATGTTGGCAGCTAAGCCAACATACATTGGTAAAGGGGGGTTAGTACATAAGATTCTTTAGAGAACATTTAAAAATAAAAGGCTAAGTATTCCTGGAATATCATTATTGAAGTCCTATTGTGATGCCACATCACAGTAGGGCAGTGACCCCGGGTTTTTAAAGGTCCTACCAGCAGGATGCAAGCTCTGGAAGATCCTGACAAACTAGAAAGGCTTGGAATGTGCATCCATTGATAGGTTGTGTCTGTCATCCATGAATCAGCTTAGTTAAGTTAACGGAGGTTCAGAACTCAGTTGACAAGAGGGGGGATGACATTTTTGGCTATAGAAACTCTGCAAGTTTGACTTCCTAGGGCATAGAGTGGAAGCAATCCACTTCAGGGATTGTGCAGAGAGGGTCTGCACAAAAAAGGCCACTGACTCATGAAGCATTGATGCAATTATGATTGGAAAGTGTGTAAACTATGACAAAATTAGAACTCCGTTGAACCTGACAGCACCCTGAAGGTGAACTCAAATTCATTTCTTGGTGACCACACCAACTATATGAAAACCAGGAATGTGGGATTATGGAGTTCAATTAATAGATGCATCACACCAACTTGACTGTCTATAAGCCAGCTGAAGGACATATCTCCAAGTCCATAGCTGTCAGCTCTGACCTTTGTTTACAGAGCTAGAATTACATGAAGCAAAATATAGTTATACATATTCTACATAAGCTAGAATTAAAATAGGTAATGGAGAAATGAGATCTAGGAAGCCTTTAGAAACTGGATATTATCAGGAAGCATTTCCTGTCCCAAATTGTGACGTCTAGATTGGCTACTTTTTTATTAAATTATGAAAGAAGAGAGTGAAAGTCAAGGTTACATGTGTTGAAAAGACTTTCTGGGATACATTATATCTCAGTATCCGTTTCATTATCAAATTTGCTGGCATGTTTCAACTAATATCTGCACTATTTCTAAAGACTTCAACTCTTCAAAATTTGATGTCCAGGTTTTTTTAGTCATTTCTGACTCTTTGTGACCCAATTTGGGGTTTTCTTGACAAAGATACTGGAGTGGTTTGGCATTTCCTTCTCCAACTCTTTAAAATATGGGAGTATAAAGGATAACGGGTAATGCCTAAAACACATCTTGTTTGTTATTCACATCAGCTTAGTGAATCAGAGGGTTAATTACTCTCCTCTAAAGAAGAAACGCAGGCAGACAGGGTTGACCACATTCAAATAATTCAATTCAATAAATATTTGCTAAATGCCTATTATGTATGAGGTGTTAAGCTCTGGGGATGCAAATAATAAAAACGAGGACAGTCCCCACCCTCAAGGAGCTTATAATCTGATGGGGGAAGAGAACACAGGAAATGAAACTTAAATGAGATGGGGGGTGGCAGGGGTGTTACCTGGGAGGTTGTGAGCCCTCTATAAAGGAAGGCTTTGGAGGAGTTTAATTCACTACCGTCCAGCCTTCTGATTAGGGTGGAAATACACCTAACCGTGAATTGAGAAGCGAGTCAATCAGCAGCAGGGCAGGGTATGGTGTTTCTTGGAGTTGAAAGTCAAGTAGTATTGTTGATGGAAAATGGATAATAACCCTCCCATGAAGGGCAGTAAATTTATGGTAGACAGAAAATCAGGCTTGGAACTAGAAAGAATTGGATTCAAGTCATGACCCTGACATATCATTTGTAAAGTGACAGACAAGCCATTTTTATTTCTCAGTGCCCCTGGGAACTCTCTAAAAACAGAAGTGGCAGAATAGACATTCTCAATCAAATGCCAATTAAGCACCTACTATGTGACAGGTGCCTACTGCACCTGTTTAATTGGTTAAAATTGACAATTAGTTAATCTTTGGTTAACTATTATACTGGATTCACTTATATGTGACTCCATAGTTATATAGCTCTATCTGGCATTATATTCATAGCTCCTACCCTTTGGGATATGCTTAGCTACCATTTCTATTTAAATTCATAGGAGTTTGGGGTGAATATGTTTTTGGACATACCTCATAATTGGTGATGCCACCCACTTCAGAGAAGACATAGATATCTTCTGACTGTTACCTGATGGCCACAATGACAAATAATTTCATACGGTCAAGAGACAAACGTGTCTTTTTGTGGGCTACTAAGCTGGAACTCCATGGATATATATCCCTTAGCCTTCTTCTTTTTGCCAGCCTTAAAATGTAAAGGGCCACATTCTGAGCTCTCCTGAAGTCAACGAGGATGCTCTTTTCTTCACTCAGTACCCATGAGATCATGGCCATCTAGCTAAGCTTGTGTCTGAGATGGTAAAAACTCTCTATGTCTTCTTTCCTTTGGCAGGGCCATTATGAGATTTCAAAAGTCACCCTCATTTTAGGCTTTGGAGCAATAAACGATATCGGCTACATCACAGTGCAGTATGAGCCTGGGTAAGGCTCTCAGTCTCTCAGTGCCCTAGGAAACTCTCTAAGACCTGAGGTTGTAGAGAAGGTGTCCACCTATATTACTAGGGTTATCTCCACACAGGTCTATTCTCTATCCCTAATCCAAAAACAGGGACAGAGAATCAGTTTAATTCTCTTTGTCTAAGATATTTCATCATCCAAGATGATTTCTTGTGATATCATTACCCAATTTTCAGGACCACTCTAAGGGTGAACAGAGATTCAAATGAGAATACTCAAACATCCCACAAGGAAAGCACAGGGATGCTCTTCAGTTCTCTTTCTGATTCATGTGAAGCCTTAAGTGGAGGGCACTTCTCTATGACATTTTCTTTTCAAATTATCCCCCATGTAATTGAATGACCTTTAAAGTCAGTGTGAGATCTCTTGACCCCAGTCTTCATTTGTGTACCCCTTCAGATGAAAAATACTTAAGAAATCTGCCTTAATCATAGCAGGAGACATACCAGTACCCAAGGAAAGAGGGCTGGCAACTATTTCAGGAAGAATTGTGTTCAAATCCTACCTCTTACACATTCAGGCTGTGTAAACTCTCAGGCAGCAGGCAACTCTCCAAGACTCTAAACTGCAAGGCAGGTGCTGGTCTCCATTGGCAGAGGGAGGTTCTTCAGGAGAAATTCCTTTGACAGTGAAATGATTGGTCTAGGAGACTATGAATACCTCCTGCCTTTCTGAAAATCGAAGTTGGAAGGGATTTCAGATGCCATCTGGTGCAACCCATTTTGGGAAAAGTATCCTCTTGACAACAAACCTGAATGGTGGCCACTGAGTCCCTACTGGCAGGCCTCAAAGTATGCTTTTGCAGTCTTTTGAAATGTCTTCATTCGAAATTAAATTTGATTTAAAAAAATAAGTTAATTGCCTTATCCGAGCAAGGCTCAAGCTTAGAGCACACAGAGATGAATAGTTTATATAAGCTCTATTCACATGGAACTTACCTTCCACTGAGAAGGCATCAACCACTCCCCTGGGGAGTATAGTGCCAAGTGGAGTGGGTTTGGGGTGAAGGAGAGATCTGAGCAAAAGGCCCTCCCTAAAGGAGGGGGTGAGCTAAGACCTGCTGTATGTGTATGTGGGAGAGGAGAAGACTTACTTAGTATGCATGGACAAGTTCCACACAGCACCCTAGAACTGATTCGATTTTATATTCTCTTCGCATTCACAAGGCAGTATCCCAGAATCCCACAGCCAGAGAAGAGCTGAGCTGCATGGGGCCAAGAGGCCTCTGGGTCCACCTGTGTCTGAAGGATTCCCTCCATCTCACAGCAGAAGAGGAACCCTCCAGCTTCTGCTGGAATTGAAAAACTCCTGCATGGACTTTCCCCATGACATGAAAAACCAAGCAATATCATGAGATGAATTTTTCTTTGCCCTGCAGGATTTTCCATAGTTGAGGATGTTTTTTCCTTTCATTGAATTTTTCTTACAACCCCTAGAATACACAGCCGTGCTGTGGACCTGCTGCAATCTGAGCTCATCTCTGCAGTAACTTGAATGGGAGCACCATTAAATCCTGGCTTTGTTTTCATTTTTGCATACTCTACTATTTTTCCATACGATGCCCTAATTTGTTATGGTTCTTTTTACTTCATTCTTAAACCAGTCAGTACTTTGGTGGGGAGGGTTTGGGGAACAAACTGCATTCCTTTCCAAAATTCTTGCCTTTCCTTAGATAACAAAGATCCAAGCTGTAAAACCAGAGGAGTCCTACTGCCAGACAGAAACTGCAAAATGAGAGAATTAGAACTCACTGTCCTAAACTGCTGAGATCACCCTCTTGCATTATTAATTAGAATAAATAAGAAATAAAAGGACAAAAAAAGGCTTTTGCTCTGGTTACTTTGGAAGGCCTGTAGTACATTATACAATCATCAATTCCATTTCTTTTGACCATATCATGTAAGCCTGCTTCAGTGACAAGAGTCTCTCCATGACCTTGTCATTTGGTTTTCATTAAAAAAAGGAAAATTATGTCTATGTATGTCTTAGACTCACAAGTCACTTTTCTGTGTCTTCTGTTTACAATCACTTTCTGAGCAGAGGGAATAAATACCACATGGAGTGGGTTTGGGTACTCATCATGAATGGATTCCTTGGAATTAGAAAGACCACCTAAGGCAACTTGTCATCCTGGAAATTCTCAGGTTCTCTCCCTTCTAGTGTTTATGCATTCAATGACCTTGGAAAAGTGTCTTATGTGCTAGCTACATGAGGCTGTTGTTTTTTTTTTTATGGATATATACGTTTATGTATGTGTATGCATTACATATAGGTATATGCATGTACATATACACATATACCATATCCCATACATATACACACATAAATACATATACGCATTACATGTTTTAATACAAAATCCACTATAATGAATTGGCCGGATATGGGATAATATTGATCTGTCAGCTCAGTAAATAATGGTCATCATTTCGGCCCCACAGAGACGCAACTTTATCTTTCCGTTCCTCAGCATCTCTCTAAGATGAAGCTTAGGATATATTTGTGCCGCTCTATCCTGGCATTGATTGAAAGGAAAGCTGACCAGATAGGTTCCTTTTATAGGCCTCCATTGGAAGAAATCCCCAAAGGACAAAGATCTCCAGAGGGGATGATGGTTTCTTAGGACAAAAAGTGTCTTTGGGACGAGTAGCCTCAGCCTGCCCCAGCAGTGGCATTCCTAAACGTAATCCATGCCGCCTGTGTACACGGAGAATAAGTCCACATGACTAGTTTATTTGTGCAAACGGAGCCTTTGTTCCTCATTCCCATCTCTTGAATCCAAGGTCATTCTTCACCCTATCTACTGAGCCCAGTCCAATTTATCATTCTGTACTAGGGTTTAAATTGGCTGAAGACTCAGAGAATGAAGAATATAGTCCTTGTGATTCTCTGCTTTGAGTATGAGATAGAAGACAAAAGTCAGGAAGGAGGGTGCTAGCCTGTAACTGACATGAGGGCACTGTTTCCTTTCCTGTGAATGGAAACACCATTAAATCCTTGTTGGTTTTTATTTTTGCATACTCTGCTGTTTTTCCATATGACGTACCCCCCCACACACCTTAAAAAAACAGCAACTCCATTCTTAAGACTACTGTCCAAAAACACAACCTTAACTATTGTCCCTGGGCTATTTGCCCCATAACTAATAGTCCAATGCATCTGGGAACGCACCCATTGGAGTATTTCCCACAATGGTGTTCTTTGCATTGTTTTACATTGTCTATTTTGCCCTAGCTTTCAACATTCTACCAGAGGTTCTTAACCTGGGGTCCATGAGCATTTGTTAAAAAAATATTTTGATAACCACATTTCACTGCTAGTGGTTTCCTTTGTAATCCTATGGATTTTATTTTATGCATTTAAAAATGACATTCTGAAAAGGGATCTAAGGTTTCCTCAGACTGCCGAAGGGGCCCAGTCCATGGCACAATTGAGGTTAAGAATCCCATTGTAATAATGCTTGTCGAATTCTTTCTAAACCATATCTTTTTTAAGCACCTGTAACCAGTTAGTTAGATAAAAAACCAAAGCTACAGAGAAACCCCAGAATCCCAGATCAGAATGCCCCACAGAGGCTGCCTAAAAGAGATTTCTCTCTATATTATCCCCCATGAAAGGTCATCCTGCACTTCACAAGCACCATTCTTACCTGTATATGCATTGTATTCTCCTTGTGCAAAGGTAGCTCCTTGGGGGCCTGTACTGTTTCATTTTTCAGCTTTGGAACTTGATTAGCTAACATATTGCCTTGCCCACAGTAAGAGCTCAATAAATATTTGTTGAATGAATGAATAAATGGTCGGAGTTGGGCCAACCCAGAGAACAGAAAAGACATAGAAGTTGGGTAGGTGACCTGGGGCTGATGCCCAGAGAGCCAAAAACTGGCCCTAGATGAGTATGCAGAGTCAGAGGATCAGGGATTCAGAGCAGGAAGCCATTTCAGAGTCATCTAGCCTAACACCTTCATTTTATTAACGAGGAAGATGAGACTCAGGCTCAGAGGAGGAGAACAAGATGAGAATCCAGGCAGAAGGATCTGATAACAGCTCTGATCCAGGTGGTCAGGCAAGGAGGCAGAAGTCCACAAAATATGGCTGTTTATCATAGGACCCAGGCAGCCCTAATTTTAGCCACTCCCCTTTGTTGGGGGGAGGGGTTTGACAAGGAGAACCAGGTGTATGTTATTCTCAGTTGAAGGCTACATTCTGTCAGTATCTTGAGATGTGGGCTGAAGGGGCTCTTTGTAGGTCTGCAAAGAGGATCGTATGTAACGTAGAAGAATTCAGAGACAAGTGAAAGATTAAAGTAATCAAGCTGGGGGTTAAGAATATGCTATTCAGTGACAAAGGGCTCCCTGTGCCCTTCCTGGAGCTAACAGGTAGAAAGAACCTTTCTCCAAGAAGCCAAGTTGGCACTTTTTTATTTCTTTCAAAAGCTACCTATTAACTTTCCTATCTGTTGGACAATGGAAGTTGTTCTTATGTATTTGTAGCAATTTGCTACGTATTTTGAATATCAGATCTTTTCCAGAGATATTCTATGTAAAGCTTTCCCTTCCCATCCCTAATAGGGAATCCCTTCTCTTCTTGGTCTAGCATTTTCATTTTGTTCAGAGAAAAGCTTATTCATTTTATGAGATAGAAATGGTCTGTTTTATATTCTCCGCCTGGCTACAGTTGTACAAAATCTCTCTTTCATGTGACCTTTGACACTTGAAGGTAATGTATCCATTTGGAACTTATTGTGATGTAGGGTGTAAGTTGTTGGTCTAAATTTAATTTCTGCTAAACTAATTTCCAGTTTTCTCAGCCATTTTTGTCCCTACCCGCCACACTGGTAATATTTCCTTTGTCACATTGTCTCACCAACATCTCATTGTCATGAAAAACGACAACATAAATCCCTTAAACAATCATTTCACATATGATGTTTAAACTTGGCCAATGATTAGGGAAAGTATAATACAATGAGGTAAACTCATTTGTTCCAGAGAGTACAAAGGATTACTAGCAAAGAAAGGTTACCTTGATTTCTATGCCTGTATGTCTATGTTTTATCTTTAATGTTCAGTCAAGTATTAGCTCCCAAAACATCTCTATACTTAAGCACAAAAATATTTGAACTATAGAGTGATTTATCCAGGCAGGTTATTTTCCCCATTTGGACACCACGAGCAGCAGAGCCAAAGCAAGAATTCAAAGGACTGCAATAGGGAAAGGGTCTTATTAATCCTCTATATCTTCCATAAGGTCTACTTTTAAGAAAAAAAATGATAAACTGAGTTTGGCAAGGGTCAAGATTTTCTTTGGTTTCATCATTCCAAGGAAGGACACAACAAGGGTAGAACAGCTGGGACTTTGCTCCTGGCTTCTTAATTCAGATGCTGCTTAGTTTAAGGGCGTTGATAAAATTTGCAGTCTTTCAGCAACACAGAGACAACAGAGATTAGCACCTGTTTGTCAAGAGTAATGAATTCACTAGAAAGCTCCCAGACTGTGGCCTGGAGTGCATTTCTCCCTGACCAAGGCAGCCTCCCCAGCTGCATCCTTTTTGCTCTGTCCTAGAGTCCCTATTTTCCCACCATGGTGAGGTCTTCTTCCTCTCCCACATCCACAGCAAACTAATGGCATGCTTCCTGCGAGAGACACCAGGCACACTTTGTGGTACTTGCCTTGGGCTCCAAACCTTGGATATTTTGGCTATGGTCATGATTGTGATGATAAATTAAGTGTTAGACTACCAGATAGATTTGTATGCAAAGAAGACAATGCATTTGGAAAGAGCAGCATGGTGTTGGGATGGGATTGGTCCCATCTGGGCTTCTTCTCTGTGCCTTCTCCGTGGGGACTCAAGAACAGTTTCTGTCAGCGATGCTCTTCAGGGCTTTCCTCTTTTAGGTTCTAAAAGCCCATGTCCCTTTAAGGTCCCAATCTATCTTTCCCTCTTCTTTTATATTACTTTCTTTCATGAATACCAAAGCCTAGCCATACTGGTTTTCTTGTTCTACCTTGTACACAATGCTTTTTCTCCCATCTTCTGAACTTTACCTGGTTTGTTTCTCATATCTAGAATGACAAATGGTAATCTTCTCAAGGGAAGGGATGGTTTCATTTTTGTCTGTGTATTCCACAGACCTCACAGAGTTCCTGGTATGTATCGGGTGCTTAATAAATACTTCTCAATTCATTGATTCATTGGCAAAGGCCTTGTAAAATAGAGGCCGAGTGACAGTATCTAAAATCTCTATACAAAACCTATAGCTCTAGCCTTTTAAAGGATTTTCTCCCTGCGGTTTATGAGGCTGTTTCCCCAGTTATTTATTATCTCCATTTTGCAGAAACAGAAATGGAGGCTCAGGATGTAGAAGTGACTTCTTGCCCATAGCTAACAGCTAAAGAAAGACCTGAGGAGGACTTCGAATCCAGTTCTTCTGCCACTGAGTCCAGGAGCCAGTCCAGGGTGGATGGAAGCCTTGAAAGTCTGGTTCCCATTGTTGCCATCCTGACTGCACCTGGGAGGATGCCTGGACGCTGTAATTGTGGTACTTGATGTGTAAAATGCAAGTGATTTGAAAAGAGTTTCCAAGGATACTGTATTTTTTCCTTTTATTCTTCTTCCTCAGAATGTCTACTTTTCCTTACAGAGAAATCTTGGGAGCTTCCTATCTAGTCAGAGTTCATCATCTGAGCCATCCTGTATTGTAAAAAGAATATTAGATTCATTGATTTCCAGTGCCCAGCTAGCTACGAGCCTGGAGCATAGTAGGTGTTTAATCAATGCTTGGTGATTGATCTTGCTTCAGATCTTGACAGGAATCCTTCATCCCAGACTGTGGCATTTTTATTTAGTATATACACATGGCTCTTTAAAAATGCTATGTTTTTTCCCATTTTATTTGCTAGTGGTAGTGTTTACCATATCAGAGTGATTATCAGAGACCAGCAGAGCCAATATCTCTCCCAACAAATCCCTTTCCTTGGGGAGCAGTATAAGAGAAGAGAAGCCTGCAGAGTTTATGCCATAAGGAAAAGAGTCAAGATAATTGAACAGGGGAAAATAGGTGGTTATCACATCAGTTCTCTGCTGGACACAATAGCCAGAGCTTCTATCTACCAGATCTTAAGATCGAAGCATCTCCACCCTTAGTATGTAGGTACTCTTATTCTGACACACTGTCCATGGAAGGTTTACCTATTGACTTCTAAGAAATAGAGGGATAAGTGCCCAGAATATAATCTAAACTGGCTCTGATGAATTTACTGGGGATCCATTCAGTCCTGGTCACCAAACACCAACGGCCCCTCCCAGGAGGGCTGTATGGAGATATCTGCCCATTTCTCATTTATTGTAGGTGAAGGTTGTTTTCCAGATTTAGGCTGCATATCAAAAGGAAAAAGAAATGTATTTATCAACTCCAATTTTCCATTTACTCATTGTACATTTACATTCCACTCCTGATAAACTTGCTTTCCCAAATATCCTCTAAGGGCAACAGAAATTAATAATAGTGAGATCGTTTGGAAAGAAATGGGTCTGTGATCATCCCGGCTCTCTTTGAGCTGCAGTAATGGTTCCGCTGCTTTTATTTTAGGATACTGTGCTTAGGGAAGATGCTGAGTGTAGCCAGGAGGTTTTCACTAAAATAAACTTATTGAATTTTGGTGAGCCTTGGGGACACGAATGGAAAGACAATGGCCCATAAAATGCAGAATTGTTATCTTTTGGCTAAGAGGAACAGTAGGTGTCTGAAGCTTTTGAGCAATAAACACTTATGCTTTTAACTTCATTTGTACACCTGCCAAATCTTCTGAGCAGCTGTCGCCACTAAGGAGCATGGAAGGCACACGTGAACTGAGAAATGTTAACTTTGACTTAACTGAAAAACCCGAACTATCAGAAAGGCTCTCAGATCATTCGCTGGGCAGATTTAGTTGGTGTGGACAGTGTTCAGGGGGTTGGAAGTTGAATTCTTAAGTCTTTAGGGTCATTCAAAACCAGACTCTATGAAAAGATGCATATTTGATAAATGAGGATGGGGGGAGTTCAGGAATTACTTGGTCCTTGCTTCCCGGTTCTCGTCCTCGTGTGTACTTCCTCCAGCAGTGGAGATGATAGCCCTTCCTCGCCTCCTCATCTTCTGCATTTCTTTTCTGTTTCCACAAAGGAGTTAGTTACTCAGCACATTGGAGTCCTTCTCAGAGTGTTTCACACCTACTAGTGCAGCCCCTAGGCTTAACATCTCTGATCCCTCACTCTCATGCACAATCATGGCACCATCTTTTCTCACACACAGCAACATGGAAGAGGCCGCGATTTCCTTACTTATGAAATCGGAACAATGGTATTTCTAGTATATGTTTGGCAAACTTTAAAGCGCTGCACGTCATCTACTCTATGATGATGGCAGCGCTAATGATTGCTGTTACTACTTCGTGCTACCGTTTGCGTTTAAGTGATTGATGTGAATAGGTCAAGTCTGCTTGAAGTGAAGACTGCCCTCCCATTGGCTTTGGACTTTGTTTTCTGAGATGGTGTTGCTCCAGGATTTGCAGCTGGGTACTATACTGGGGAGAATACAGGCAGTAAAAAAGAGGAGCTTTAGGGCTCAGAAGAAGCTTAGGGGCCTGGAAAGAGATGTGAACCGTTCCCCCAATGCCTGCTTACTTCTCCTGGTCAGTTCTGAACCGAGTTCCTTGTCTATTTTCAATGACTACCCAAGAGATGACCCCCCTCTGTTTTTGTCTCTTTCTCTTTCTTTTTCTATATTATCTATCTATCAATCTATCTATCTATCTATCTATCTATCATCTATCTATCTACCTTTCTGTTTATCTAGATATGTGCATGCACATACAAACATGCATATACACATATATAAACACACATATATTACATATATACATACTTATACATATGTCACATATAGTCAGCAGCCAATGCAGTTATAAGGCATCTACTATGTTTCATAGTAGATCTATAGACAGGGCTAGCGCCTTTGGTGTGAGAGCTTGCTCATACACCTTTGGTGTCCACCTTCACCCAATCTCACTTGTGGATCCAAGAAGCCGTAGCACGTGTAGTGGCCACACTCCCTGTAAAGTGTTTCAGCAGACCAGCTAAATCAGGTTGTTTGTGGAACAGCAATAAGTCCAGTGTCACTGAATCAAAGAGTACATGGGGGAAGGAGAGGTAGAAGGTGGAAGAAGAGTGGAAAGGTAGGATGGGACTGGGTTATGAAGGACTTTGAATGTCAAATAGAAGATTTTGCATTTGATCCTAGAAGAAATGGGGAACCACTTGAGTTTATTGAATAGAGGAGCAGGGTGAAATGGTTAGACCTGCGCTTTAGGAAAATCACATGCACACACACACATACATATGCATACAAATATATTCACCTTCTCTCTCTCTTTCTCTCTCTTTCTCTCTCTCTCTCTCTCTCTCTCTCTCTCTCTCTCCCTCCCTCCCTCCCTCCCTCCCTCCCTCTCTCTCTCTCCCTCTCTCTCTCTTCCTCTCTCAGATCTCTCTCTCTATATATACCTATATACATATAATCTATGTATAGATATAGATGATATATAGATATATATCTGTCTCTCTCTGCCTATCTCTGTCCACACATACTCACACACACACATGTGCATGTACACACACATTCACACGCCCACATGTACACACATGCACACACACATACACATACTGCACACACGCGTGAGACAGAATGTATCTTAGGACAAGAAATGACTGGCTTCCTGTTATGGTTATTATTCAGAAACTAATCTCTCTGGGGAAAACAAGGAAAAATGGCAAGGGAGCCATATCCCAGGGGCAGTCCCCTCAACCACACCAAACAATAGATATTAAGAGCCCAGATGCAGGAAATACACCAACAAAAAAAAAAAAGAAAAGTGTGAAAACCCTTCCACATGATCATTTTTCAAAATAAATTTATTCTTTATTTTTAATATTCTTTTCAATTTAAATTTTGAATTCCAAATTCTCTCCTTCCCTCCCACCCACTGAGAAGGCAAGCAGAGTTATATCAGCTATACATATGAAATCACGTAAAACTTATTTCCATGTTAGCCATATCACAAAGGGAGGCAAAAAACAAAGCAAGAAAGTTACGGTTCAATCGGCACTCCAAGCTGATCTGTTCTCCCTTTGGACACGTTTTTTCTTTGAGCTGTAGATCCCGGTATTGACCAGAGCGGCCCCATCCTTCACAGTTGATCATCGTTATAGCAGTGCTGTTACTGTGCACGCTGATGCCCTTGTTCTTCTCACTTCACTCGCATCAGTTCAGATTGGTCTTGTCATGTTTCTTTTGCTCCTGAAGCCCAACCCCAATAATTTCTTGTAGCTCCATAGTGTTCTACCACAATCCGTTCAGCCATTCCCTAGTCCATGAGCGTCCTCTCAGCTTCCAAATCTCTGCCGCCACAAACAGAGGCGCCGCAAATATTTTTGCACATATAGGTCCTTTTCCTTTTCCTTTGATCTCTTTGAGGGAAAGACCTAATTGTGGTATTGCTGGGTCAAAGGATCTGCATGGTTTTATAGCCCTTTGGCAATGGTTCCACATTGTTCTCCAGAACGGCTGGACCAGTTCATGATGCAGCAATAGTTTATCGGTGTACTTATTTCTCTTCATCTCCTCCAGCATTTGCCATTTCTGATAGGTGTAAGGTGGTATCTCAGAGCAGTTTTAATTTGCATTTCTCTAATCATAGTGATTTAGAGCATTTTTTCATACGATTATAGATAGCTTTTGAGGGCATCTAGTTGCTGCACACAAACACACACACAGAGCACCAGGCCTGGAGTCAGGAAGACCCGAGTTCAAGTCCAGCCTTAGACACTTACTAGCTTAACCCTGCCCGCCTCAGTTTCCTTATCTGTAAAATAAGCCAGAGTAGGAAATGGAAAACTACTCCAGTACCTTTGTCAAGCTCAAATGGGGTCACAAAGAGTCAGACAGGGCTGAACAACCTTAAGAACAACGAAAACCAAAGCAGAGATAGTTTTGATTCTTCTTCTGAAAGCTGATATGTCCATATCCTCTGACCATTTGTCAATTGGGGAATGGCTCTTATTTTCATAATTTTATCTCAGGTCCTTTTATACTTAAGAAATGAGGCCTTTATCAGGGAAAATGGCTGTCCTTTGATGTTATTTCATTGTCTATGATATCTTTTAGAAAAATGTAGCTTCCTTAATTATCTCTTTTAATTAGGTCTCCTTTTGTTTTTGCTTTGTCTGAGATTTTTTCATCCATGGTAGCTTAGCCAAATATTCACAATATGTGTCCAGAATAGAAAGAAGTTGTCCCATGGACTCTTGGACCAATCATAACTAGCCACAGGGGCCCAGGTAGACAGCTGTTTTATCTGCTCTCCTTTCTAATAACCAGAGGAGCATTTTGACTATCATGGCACAGCTTGCTTCCTCTGAAATCAGAGGACCTATGGACAAATCATCCTCCTTCCCCCTGTGAGCTATATCACCTCCAAGAAGACATTGTACCTCTAGGACTCAGTTTCCTCATTTGCAAAATGAAGGAATTAGACTAGATGAATTTAGAGGTCTGTTCCAGTTCTCAATCCATGACATTGCTATACCCTGGACAAGTCACTTTGTTTTTCTGATGCTCAATCATCTCATCTGTAAAGTGGGTTAATAGCAACAGGAGTTATAAGGCTCAAAGAGATAACATCCATAAAGTACTTTCCAAAGTAGGGAGTGCCATTTACATGTCAGCTATTATTCAGACCAATTCTAAAGGCACCATCCACATCGACAATGTTTGCACCCTGCCCTCCTCTCCTCCGCTCCTATTAATATAATGAATTTTTAATGCCCATTTTATATACTCTCTAAGAAAATGAGAGTAGCCCCCAGCAATAATGCCTAAGAAAAATGTCTGTTTGATAAGCCATTAGGCATTGTATATTTAATATCCATCCTCTGGAGGTTACCACAAGCATGCTTCAAGTAGGTATTGTAAGAATTCTTTTGTTTAAAATTAGAGGGCAAAGAGAGTGGTTTCATATTTTGTGCTGTATTAGGGAAACATTAGCAAATCAAATAAACGTGATTTGGGGCTTTCTAGCACTTAGGAGCAGATTTCTCTTTGAACTCTAAATTATTTATGCCCCAGTAGGAGACACTTGGTAAATAACAGGAAAGGCACACAAATCAAGTGCAGATTGTGGGATTGCTTGCTAACTTAACACTTGAATCAACAAAACATGTGAGAGACACTAAGTTGTGGAGTCTCATGGACCTCTGGGGGGGGTCCTCCCTCTCCCCAGGGTATGGGGAGAGAGACAGACAGAGAAAGATGGAGAGAGAGAGAGAGAGAGACAGAGAGAGAGAGAGAGAGACAGAGACAGAGACAGAGACAGAGAGACAGAGACAGAGAAAGACAAAGCAGGGAGTAATAGAGGGAGAGAGAGAGAGAGAGACCAAGATGTAGAAAAAGAGGCAAAGGTGGCAGATAGAGACAGAGGCATAGCCTTTGCTGAGGTGAGGCAACAGAGATCAGATGGCTGGACTGAGTGAGTGGTCTTTCTTAAGGCCAATGAGAGCTCCATGTCAGCCTGTATCTCCACAGGTTCACTTGGGCAAACCTCTGTCCGTCCCAGCCCTGGTGAGTGCTGACCTGTCTGGACACAGTATCTGGCTCTGTAGAGCTCAGAGGACTGTACCCATCATTGCAGGTAAAGATGCACCCCCTCCCCAAGGAGAGAACAGGAAGAGCCTCAGGCAGGGGTTAACTTGACCAGACGCAATGGCCGACACTGCTCACCTCAGCTTTCGCTGTTTTTGTTATCTACCCTAACTTTACATTCTGTGTGGATGTCTTCAGAGTTGACATTGAGAGGGAGAAATGCTACATCAACAATGACTCTTGGCTACATTTTCAAGAATTAGGAAATGTCAGTGAATGGAGGAAGCCATTTCTACTACACAGCATGTGTAACGTGCCCAATGGTTAGAGTGCAAATCTTAGAATCAGGAGGAGCTCGGCTGGAATCCCATCTCAGATACTTATGTCTGTGAGACCCTGGGCTAGTTAGTCACTTAACCACTCTCAGATTCAATTTTCTCCTCTGTAAAATGAGGCTACTCCTAGCTTTGCCTGCACAGATCTGTCGTGAGTCTTGTTCAAGACAGTCCACACAAAGTATTTGGCCAACTTTTAAGTGCTGTTCAAACAGCCACTGTTATTCTCTCTCCCCACACAAACTTTGGACCTAGATTAGCAGTTCCTATTTCTGACTGCTGCTGACTCCTTCCCCTGATTACTCCCCCCCCCCCTCAAATTTCCCTTGACTTTATTTTGCATGGACTTATTTAAGGGTGGAGTGATTGAGTAAATCAATGACGTGACCGCACCCAAGTTAAAGTAAATGATCAGACGTCCAATCAATTCATCTCAATCAGAGGCTTTAGACTAAATTCTAAAAGGACTTGGAAGTGGACTGACATTGCCAGGAAGGATTCAGACTCTTGGACACACCCCAGGGTTCATCCATAAAATATCAAGGTAGTTTAGAACTGGAGTCATTCCAGACATAGGCATATATGAGCTCTAACTAACTCCTCCTTCCTCCACAAGGAACCACTAGGGGGTTGGGGGTGGGAGGCAAGGGCTCAACGCTGGACTCTGCTCAATCCTCTTTCCACCATCTTTTTGCTGGGGAGGACTTTGCAAACTTCAAAGGGTCTGGAGGGTGTTAGGCATCCCTTATATCCTTTGGTGTCTTAGCAGCATGCTTGGGTCAGCTGGGGGCAGTGTCTGCTTTGAGAGCCAAGGAGAGACAATGGGTATTCATGGCCCACAAGAGGCTCAGCAAAGAAAATGTGCCGTGTCAAAAGGAGATGTTGAGCACTGCCAAAGGTGACAAATGGACTTCCAACTACGGTGAATTGTGAGGAATCTCTTCGCTCCATGAGCTTTCTAAGCTTGAATCCACTTTCCCCTGGGCTCTATGCTCTATGCATTGGTGGAAAGGTGTAACATAGACTTCTTTTTTGGGGGGGGAGGGTGAGGAAGGTTTTATATCAATGCTTCTTATTGTATTACGTATTTCTAAATACACTGCTCTGAAATTTACATAAGGCTGACCGGGCAAATTATTCTCAAATGATTATACTGGGGAGACATACACTTACTGAGGCCTGAAATAATAATATCAGAAAATTATTTTCACCTCCTGAGCATACTGTACCCCTAGAACTCCTGGGGGAGATGTAGTCATATATTATATATAGACCTGATATATATGTACATATATATATGTATATATATGTATATATAGATAGATAGATCTACACACATATATAATTATTTTATATATAATATATAATTATATATTAGCACACTATATATACAAATATACACACATATATACATATCTCTATATACACACATATATGTATGTGTGTATGTATATATGCCTGTGTATGTATTTGTGTGTTTATCCATGTGTGTATAGATAGATCTCTCTCCTACAGCCAGCCAGCCAGCTATCTGTCTGTCTGTCTATCTATCTATCCATCTATACACATACATACATACATACATACATACATACATATATACATACATACATACACACACACACACACACAGGGAGTTCTCCAAGTCTTAGGGCAGCCCGAAGCTTTTAAGCCTTCCATTGCATCTCTAGAATGCCAGCTCTCTGAGGCAGGGACTCTCACTGTTGTCTTTGTACACTCACTACCAGCACAATGCCTGGATTTGAAAAGTTTAATAAATATGTTTTCATTGGCTAATTGATGAATTGGTCTTTCTTTCTCATTCCCTACTTTTTCTGCCTTTCCCATTGCTTTCCAATAGACATCCTGCCTTTTTCTCAGAGTGTTTCTCCCAGCTTGTCTTCAAGGTCTCTTATTTCTTCAAATCAACAGTTGCCCTTCACTAGAAGCATTATCTTAGTGTTTTTGTGCAAAGAAGTTGCCCTGCTTCCTTTTACAAGTCAAAACACTTTGTCACAAACATAAACTTTAATTTACTTGAGGACACAGACTCTTTTTCATCTGTCTTTGTATCCTGGGTGCCTAGCAAAACATTTCCCACATACTAGTCCTTAAGAAATGTATGTTGGATTGGAAAGAAAGACAATGATTGACAGGAGAAGGCATCCTTGTCGCCTTTCACTTGGAACATCACGACTGCCTCCTAAATGGTCTCCTTGCTTCCTCTCTCCCAGCTCCAATCCATCTTCCACAGACCCACCAAAGAGATTTGCCCAAAGTATAAGTCTGATCACGTCACTCTCCTTTTCAATAAACTCGATTGTCTTGAGCATCAGATATTAGGTCCTCTCTTTGATCTTCCAAGCCCTTCACAAATTTGTGCCAATTTACCTTTCCCCCTTCATCAAACATGGCTTTCCTCCCAACACTGCAGGACCCAGACAAACTGGCCTTCTCTCTGTTCCTCACACACGGGTCTGTCTACATCTCCCATCTCTTTTCCTTGATACTGTTTTTCTCCCATGCGTGGGATGCATTGCCTTCTCCTATTCTTCAAGCACCATCTTCTATGTGAAAACTCTCTCGATCTCTTTATAACTATCTTATATTCGTTCTGTTTTAGCAGACTCAGGTAGATACGGAAATTTCTCTCCCAATAGAATAGTAGCTCCTTGAGGTCAGAGTCTGCACTTTGATCTTTGAATCCCCAGTGCCCAGCAAACACACAGTGCTGAAAATAATCTGGCTCTCATCAAATCTAGGGGTCCCTCCCATGATGTGGATTGAGACCCCCCGTGCCTGTCTATTCTGTGCACCTCTTGTCCATGTTCTCCCCACAAGGTCACCGCGGGAAGCCCACCCGATGTGCTAGGACACTTCCTCACTTCCTTCTGATTTCATAAGGATACTTAGGGAAGCACTGCAGCCACTTGCCTGTCATTCCTCACTGCCAAAATGTGGCCATCTCACCTCCTCTTTCTGGCCCACAGCTCCCTGATTAGTGCCTTGATTTGCATTCTTCTTCAGAGCTCCCCATTGGCTCCATATTGCAGCTGTTTGTACGCACCCCAGGCCTTTTCTTGCCCTCGCTGTACTGCCCATCTTCAGTTTTTCAGAGGCAGTGGAGTTCCAGGTCCCAGTGACATACAGCAACAGTGGTCAAATGTTTGCTTTGGAAAGATTGGTCTTTGTTACTATGAGAAGCTTGGAGCCAGTAAAAGAGTCTTGTAATTTTTCCAAAGCGGCTCAGCCCATTTTTATCCTTCTTTTTCACTCTGAGCCCAGCAGTATCACCCATTTCTTCTATCTTGTCCCATTTGCTGTTGGACTAGAACTATAGGGTGTCCATTCTGCTGCAGGCTTGAATCTAGGCAAGGCAGATTTCTTATGTACTTGCTGTTTCCCAGGTGGATGGATGGGCCAAATTCTTAGAGTTTTCTCAGATCTTGCAGGAGCCTCTGCAATGTCCTGGGGCTCAATCAATACAACGCCATCTAAACAGAAGCATGTGGAGGACCTCACCATTGAGAAAAGATCTCTTCCTGAGCTGAAAAGTGCCTCAAATCATCTCCATGATGTGGGAAAGTAACTTTGGGGAGCAGACACCAAACTCTTCAACGCCTTGCCTGATGATTATTTTTGGAAGATAATGGAATGGAGCTATTTCTTTTGTGACATCTTCCAAGGAATGCCAAATGACATTGATATGAGGATGGAAGACCCCTTATTTCAAGAGCCTGTAAAGGGGAGCTCTTTGTGTTACTGCATCAGATGCTTTTTCATTGTCAGTCAACAAACCAAAACACAATAGGATTTTATATTCTTTACATCCAAATGTCAATTGTGAAGTGTTGCATAGGTGGTCCATTTTTGAATATCATTTGTGAAAAGCTGTTTGCTTACTCCTAATAGACTTAGTGAGTATGCCTTCAAATCACATATAAACAGATCTTATAATGCTGGCACAAAGTAGATGCTTAATAAATGCCTACCAATTGATGGAGGACAAGCTCTTAGGGCAGATGGGAGGGAGTAATTATGGTCCCATGTAGAGAAATTGGCTTTGGCAAGACTTTAAGACTTTAAGAACTAAGGGCTGCCTCTATGTCAGAGAAGGCAAGAAAGGAAGAAAAAAATGTGGGAGGATGATGAAAGACTTTGAGGTGTGAGTTAGGGAGAAGAAGGAATTTATATCATAGGGTCTCCCTTCAGTAAAGTAAAAGAAAGCAAGTGGCACAGGGGGCTTTGGGAGGCATTTTTATCACTGACTTGGACAAAGGCATTTGTAAGAAGCGCATCAAGTTTGGCAAGGCCATGGTTCTAGCAGGGCTCTACTCCAAACGAGAATTTGGATTGAGAGAGAGAGAGAGAGAGAGAGAGAGAGAGAGAGAGAGAGAGAGAGGAAGAGAGAGAGAGAGAGGGAGGGAGAGAAACAGAGACAGAGACAAAGAGAAGGAGAGAGAGAGGGAGAGAGAGAGACACAGACAGAAAGAGAGAGAGGGAGAGAGAGACAGAGACAGAGAGAGAGAGAGACAGAGAAAGAGACAGAGAGAGAGACAGAGAGAGACAGAGAGACAGAGAGGGAGATCGATCTTGTCAGGTTGGAACATTGGACTAAATCTAATAAGACTGAATTCAACAGAGGTGAATGTAAAGACTTACCCATTGGGTACAAAAACAACAACTACATGTGTATGATGGCAGAAGTCATTTGTGCTCAGAAGGATCTGGTGTTTTGTGAGCCGTGAAAGCTCCTTCTGAGTCAGACATGGAATGTGGAAGGCAACAATATTCTAGTAAACTTGGACTGCACAAAGAGAGGTCAAAAGACAGCATCTATGAGAAGGGAGGTGATAGTCTCCAGCACACTGCCCTTGTTATGGCTCATCTGGAGTCTCACGTTTAGTTGTCAGCATCTTGGTTTAAGAAAGGCATTGCTAAGAGTAGGGCAACCAAAATGTTCAAGAACCATTTAAGGATCGGATTAAGGTGCTGAGCATTTTAGCCTGGAGAAGAGAAGATTGGAGGGGTGTGTGTGTGTCTGTGTGTGTGTGATTTCAGCTTTCTGCAGGAGTTTGAAGGGCTTCTCATGTGAAAGAAGGATTCAGCTTGTTCAGTTTGGCCCTAGAGGGCATAAGCAGGAACAAAGAGTAAATGCTAAAAAAAGCCAAAATAAAAGAGTAAGAGCTAAAAAGAGGCACATTTCAACCGGACATCAGGAAATATCCCACACGATTGCAGGTGCTGTACTGGTGTGGGCTGCTTCAAGTCTGAGAGCTCCACCCCTCCTTGGAGGGCTTCAGGCAGAGGCTGGAGCCCACTTGTGGAGGGTGTTATAGTATTTGTTTCTGAGGTAGACTAAATGGCCAGCGCTTACCCACAAACACACATATCACAGAATCCACACTAGAGAGAACATCTAAAAGATATGACCAAAATGTGACAGGGAGGAGGGCTACTAGATGGACAGCTCCTTTGGGTGACTGATTCCTATGAAATTCATGATAGAGTTTCCTAACACATTAAGAGCACCCCTTGGGTTTGCTTTCTTGGAGTTAGAGAAGAAGGCTTCTGTGGGCTGCAAATGGTACCTTCAGAGAAAGAGCTCTCATAGATTAGATCACAGACTCACTGAAGAATGAAAGTTAGGGGAGAAAAAACATAGACAGACATGTCATGAAATGAACTATAAGGAGTCCATAAGGATGGAACAAACAGCTTCCTTTGAATTCCACTCTCTCAATGATAATGTGGGAGGGAGCAATTCTACCTAGGGAGGAAGAGGTGTGGAAGTCGGAAGGTTTTGGAAACAGAAGACAGGTTTTTGTTGTTGTTTTTATTTCTCTTAAAATGTCCAGGGAATGGATATAAATGCATGTTCATCTAGGACTCACTGGATACAAATTTTTAAAATTCAGATCTCACAATTTGCTCACTGTAAAAAGACATATGCCATATTTTTCACTTTAGTTCTCTAAAGCACACACTCTAAAGAAAACAAGATGTCACCCAGTTTCCAATGGGCTTTCCCAGCTCTCTCATTTGCCATTTCCCATCCAACTCTTGGGCTTATCTCCCCTTCTTATTGTCCTTCTGCCTCTTACCTTACACTCTTCAAAAGCCATTTCTTTTCTGACACTCTTTTTTCTCTCACGTACAGACTTTGAAGAACAAAGCTAGACTTAGCCGTCCTCACTGAGGTCCTTTCTCAAGCTAAACTGCCGAGCATTCAAACTACTGCGGAGAGCACAATTACGATGAGCTGGCCACATTATTCGAATGCCAAATGTACACTTCCTTAAAAGACTATTTTACAGAGAACTCATGTAAGGAAAGAGTTCACATGATGGTCATTAGAAACGATACAAGGACACTCTCAAGGTCTTTCTGAAGAACTTTGGAATTGATTGACATTGGAGATGCTAGCAAAAGACCACCTGGCACAGTATAGCATACCCACATCAGAGAAGGTTTCATGCTCTATGAGCAAAGCAGAAGTGTAGTAGCTCAAAAGAAATGTGAGATGTGCAAATTTAGAGATGTCTCCACTCCAAATATTTACATGGACTATGTGTGCCTGATCTGTGTTAGAGAATTCCAAAGTCATATTGGTGTGATCCGCCTCAGTTGGACACATTTTTTCTTGACTCCAACATAATGATGGTATTTTGGTCCTCTTCGAGAATGAAAGACAACAACCAGCTTTTGTCCATGACCTCCAGAGGTGGTCTGCTCAGTGTCTTAGAGGCCTCTTCTAGATGTCCTCACCTTATATAAATATCAGTGTAGCTTTGGAGCTGTCCACTGGTCATCTCTTGCTCTTACTAAATGTTTATCTGCTCTCTAGCCACATTACTTTATGTATGTGATTCATTCTTGATAATAAGCTCATATGTATGCCCACTGCGGGCCTCTCCATTTCCCTTTGAGCAACCTGTCGTTTTGATTCGTTGCACATTGTTATATTCGCTGATTTGTGGCAATCCAGCCTTATATAGGAAGCATTGCTGCTGTTAAAAAGATAGAATTCTGTTTCGAAGAGAACTTGGGGTCATTAAAATCCTGGCACAGTTTCCAAAATTGGGCTTTATTGAAAATCAAGAGACTTTCATTTGGATTGTACAAGGGTCTGGTTTTAAGATTTTATGTGTTTCAGGTATTTGCTGGAAGTTATACATGGATTTGACCTAAAATATTTCACAAAATGCTCGGTAAGGTTTTTAAAAATAAATTCAAGAAATGGTAAAATTAAAAAA
>JAQQSZ010000127.1:14670-30905 GCA_028646595.1 Phalanger gymnotis | reverse complement strand
CCAATCCACACCCACACAGGTTTCACACCTGACAGGGCCCTGGCCCTGGGGCTTAGCACTTAACAGCTGAAAGTACTTCCACTCAAAAGAAACAAAAGCCATGCTAATGAGACAATTTTGCTTAACAACACACCTTTCTTGGGGAGAAATTAAAAAAAATTCCCTCTAAGTTGTTCATAGACACTAAAAGAAGGGGCCTGTAGGACGACAATCAAGCAAACCACATCGAATTTGATGCAGACTCTTGAGGTACACGTTAAAATGAGACCAGAGACAGCGAAACAGAGGGCTATATAACCCAGGGGAAATATCACTGAATTGGGAATTACATGACTTGAGCTCACATTCCAGCTAGCAGTGATGTGTCCTAGCTGTATGACCTTGGACAAGTCAATTCAATATCCTAAGTGTCAATTTCTCATGTGTGAAATTAGAGAAAGGAGGAGACTATTGGATTTGATCTTGCAGATCTTTTCCAGCTCTAACATTTGATGGAACGCACAGACTTAGTTTATTCAAGACTGATTTTTGATAAAAATAGAAAAGTATCCTTCCATTTTATAATCTAGAAGTGAGCAAGATATGACGGAGTTTGGTTGGAAATTATGTAGTATATTTTTGTTGTATATGTTTCACTTCTGCTTGGAGTAGAAGGTCTCTGAGAAGTTCCCATGAGGAAAACAGATTTTTAAGGCACTAGAAAGTGATGGGATCTGTGCATATATGTACTGTTCTCAGGGTAGCCCATTTCTTTATACTTTTCCCTTGAAAAAGACTTCTTGCTGATCATTCAGGATTGCTTGGTGGCTTCCTGCTAAAGAGCATGCTGGCTGATTTTGGGGATGGATGCTGCAGGGGCTTCAGGCTGCCGAGGTCAAGGACTTTATTGGCCACAGTCCTAGACTCTGCCTGCCCATGGTCAGGACTGTAGAAGGAGTAGCTCAAAACTCAACAAATCTGTAGTGCCTAGAGACTTAGCCAGCATGGATCAGTGTAGTGGAGGAAGATCTGGAGCCTCAGGGACTGGAAGCTAGTGACAATCCCCATATTTGGTGCAGTGGATGGGGAGATGGTCTCATCCTCCCCAAGCTTCCCTAGTTTTCATCTGGTAAAGTTCTAAGACCGGGAGCTGGTGGTCCTGAACACATAATCCTTCTTCTTTATTCCCTTTCTATAATCTATCTGCAGGTAAGTGCAGTTTGGAAATTCCCTGACCACTCTAACAGAAGGGGAAGAATTTTGGGAGATGATTGGTGAAGAAGAATCTTTTACCATCATCATAATAAGTAGTTATTATTATCATAAGTGATGAGTCACTGAAGAAAACCTGGAGAAATGAGCAGAGCTGCTAATCAGAGAGGAAGAACACTATTCTTAGAATCAAGAGACCTAAATTCTATACTTAGTGTAGGCACTTGACTAATTGTGTGATCTTGGACAATTTACTTAAATTCTCAGCCTCATCATCTATAGAATGGGTATAATAAAATGTATTCCCTACCTTACAGGGTTGTTGTAAGGAAAAGTAGTTTGTAAACATCAGAGTGCTATATAAACATGAATTGCTATTAGCATCAATAACTTAATCATTCAATTCATTTGATCATTCATTGAGCTCAGGATTTGGGGGTCAGTATCTGTTCTTTAATTGAATTGGTCATTGGAGACTTCCCTAAGTCAAAAAAATAGAACCATAACAGGGAACAGGGCTTGGCAATGGGAAACGATAGGAAATCTAACTACCTGAGAAAGTTGTTGTGATACAAATTTGTGGGGATGGTATCTGCCATCAAAACCATAGGGCCACTAAAGAGAGCAACCTGAGTTTTGAGCCTTGAACTAGTATCACCTAAAATCCTATCTTTTACTGGAAGTCTTCCTAAACCCCTCTTAATTCCAGTGCCTTCCCTCTGTTAGTTATTTGCTATTTACCTTGTATGTAGCTTATTTGGTATATGTTTGTGTATTGTCTCCCCCAGTAAACTGTGAGCTGCTTGAGAGCAGGGGCTTTTTCCTCTTCTTTTTGTGTCCCCAGCACTTAGCGCAGTGCCTGGCACATAGAAGGCCCTAAATAAATGTTTATTGGTTGATTAGTTGAATAAGAGGTAAGTTGAAGAGAAGAAAGCAGAGCTGGCTTTTTGGCTACTCACTTTTATGTCTTTGGGTCTGAATGTTTGTAAGGTTAATGGGATATAAGATCTTCCCCACCCATTAATAGATCTCACATGGAGCCCTGACACAAAGCCAGTTAGACTCTGGGCCACAGGGATTTCCACACCTTCCCAATTAACTGCTGATTTCCAAACTTCTCAGCATTAAGTCAATCAACTTGAAACAGTATATATTGTATTGCTTGGAGGGAGAAGTGTGGGCAGAGAAACTGGCAGAGGGAGGAACTTGCATAGGGGAACTTAAAGAATGCTTGAGATGTTGCTGCTCCTGGACTGGTGATGAGTACCTTGCTAAATCTTGCTTTCTGTTATCCTAATAGTAATATTCCAAATAAATATTTTGGTTTTGTTTTGGAAGAAGAGAGTTTTTTGTATTTTGTGAACCAACCCTGGAAATGCCTATACAAATTCATAGCAGCTGCTGTGGGTATTGTATTAGGGTTACAATGTTCCTCATCAGTTCAGACTATTATAAGCTCCTTGAGGACAGCAACCTTGTTTTATTTGTCTTTTTGCTTCTCTAAGAAATAAACACTATGTGTTGCACGTAGTAGGAATTTAAATAAATGTTTGTTTCAAGGATGCATTAGAGAGGAGGAAATTGGACTAGATGATCTCAAATGACCTTTCTATTCTGAAAGGCTGTGATTCTGTCTATTTTTAAAATAATATTTTATTTTTTCCCAATTATATGTAAGGACAATTTTTAATATTCATTTTTTTTAAAAAAATTGAGTTCCAAATTCCCATCTTTCTCTTCCCTCCTCCCTGAGATAGTAAGCAGTTTGATATAGGTGATACCTGTACAATTATAAAAAACATTTCCATGTTAGTCATCTATCTATTTAACTAAATAGAGTAAAGGTCATAGTGGGATTTCCAGAAATCCAGAGCTACAAATACTTCTGGGAGGGCCCCATGGTATGGTAGATAATTTCAAGTCAAAAGTTCAAATCCTAGGTTTGCTGCTTACTAACCACATGACCTTAAGAAAGTTACCTCCTCTTTATTTCTTTGGACTTCAATTTCTTCAACAGTAAAATGGAGGTAGGACAAATTTGATAAAACCTAAGGGCCTTTTCTGGTTTAAATCAGTGATTCTATTACTCTGAGACAAGAGAGAGGCATCTACAAAGCCCCTGCAATATATTGCCCGGGGATCAGAGGAAGAATCCTTAGGTAACACAAAGGAATGTGCTTTCCTAACAAAGGGCAGTGAGGTGGTGCAGAGGAGAAAACACTGGGCTTGGGGTCAGGAAAACTTCAGTCCAAATCCAGCCTCAGATACTTACTAGCTATATGAGCCTGGGTAAGTTATTTAACCTCTGTCTGCCTAATTACCTTAACTATAAAATTAGGATAATAATATCACCTGCCTCCTAAGGTTGTTGTAAGGATCAAATGTGATGATATTTGTAAAATGCTTAATGCAGTGCCTGGCACATAGTTGGTACTTAATTAGTGTTTGTTTCTTTCCCTTCCCTTCCTTTGCTAACTCAGTTGGCTGCAATGGGCACAGCAAGTACCAAGCATGGCTATATAATAGAAGCCTAGCAACCCTAGAGGCCAGGTGACGACTGTTATTCAGTCGTATGCTACTCTTCATGATTCCATTTGGGGTTCTCTTGGCAAAAAAAATAATGGAGTGGTTTGCCGTGTCCTTTTCCAGCTCATTTTACAGATGAGGAAACCGAGGCAAACAGGATTAAGTGCCTTGCCTAGGGTCTCACAGCTAGTAAGTGTCTGAGGCTAGATTTGAACTCAGGTTTTCCTGACTCCAGGCCCCGTCCTTTGCAAAAATTCATAGCCCTTAATTGCCGTGACCTTACTCCCCATGTTGGTCTAGAGTCTAGATGGAGCTGATTGCTTAGATTGTGGCTTTATGTACTGCTTCCTTTGCCTGAGTCAGAAAAAATTAGTATTTAAGTAGGATGATGAGCCAGAAGTCTGTGCCTCTTTGTATTGATCATGAATTCAAGTGTTCTACCAAGGGTTAGTACACTATCATCAGATTCTACGGTTGGCTTAAGACGAGTGTGGCTATGTCTTTGTTTCTCTAAACCACAGAGTAAACTAGCTGAACTTTAATATCTTCAAGCCTATTGTGGATTTATCAGTGTAAAGTACATTATTCACCACCAGAGGGTGCTGTAACAGCTAAGCTGCTTGGTCCACTGCCTGGATCTGAAGGCAACTGGTTGAATGTACCTGGGTCTATGCCTTTACATTTATGCTGTCATGTTTCCATGATATGAATTTTATAGTACTATGAGCTTCTGAAAAGAGATGCCTCATCCCTAGGTATCCTGCTTTATGGCCTTCAACTGATATAGAAGAACTCTTTCAAAGTGACAAATTATTATGATTTTTTTTTTTTTTATCGAAAGCGTCATTAAAGTGACTTCTAAATACTTGGATGCTCTCGCTGGCTTATAGCTTGTGGCCTGGGGACCTTTGTAATTTGAATAAAAAAGCTTGGGCTGCAATCCTGGCTCTGAAATTATGGTTACTGGAAACATTTAGATAAAAAATTAGCAGAACATATTACAGTAGAGGTGTCAGACACCACTAGGGAATGATACCAAGTAAACAGAACCAGGAAAACAATATACATTATATAAATGGAAAGATTAAAAAAATAACTAAACAGTGGGTACAAGAGTAACCCTCCCAAGTGTGTTCTGAATTTGATTAAAATGTAATTGGGAAATATTTAACAAAATACATGAAAATACAGTAAAACATAGATAATGTTAATGTATGGTTTTCTAAATCCCATCTCAGGGATCCTTATGTATGGTTTAGTGGCTCCTATTTCTGTTTGAGTGTGACATCACTGTGTTATAGGGTCTGTTAACAGGCAGGCAGTGGGAGGGGAATTAGGAGAGAAAGGAGCAGATTTTTTCTTAGAACTTTCTTTCCTCAGGCCTTGAAGAAGTGGATGCCATTGGTTGTATCAGCCTGAATCTTTCACTCGAGATGCATTTAAATGGATGGTCCTTGTTGATCTTTCCCTTCCATCCCACAGCTCAGTCCCACTCCTTTTTTCAATAGTTGCCTCCATGCCACGGATCCTTTCTGGCTTAGTTCTTGATGTCCCCACTTCTTCTCCATGGCTAAATTCTCAATATCTCTCTCCCATTCTGAAGTAGCTCCTGCTTCTATACAAGCTCCTCAAGATATATCCAAGTCTCTCAGCCATACAGAAAAATTGCATCTCTTTGAAATATCTTTGATTTGAGGAGGTGGCTAGGCCTTATTCATACTTAGTTCTGAGTGAGAGATTTAATCAGAAAGTATTCTTACCTAACTAAAGTAATGTGGGGTAGGGTAATCAATGGATCATTATTTTGAAAAATTTTTATTGATTTTTTGGGATCTTTTTTTAACAAAGAATAAGAAAAGGGAAATAAAGCAGTTTTGCAAAGCATACTAATAAATTGACTGAATATGACAATATATAAAGTTTTCCACACCTGTACCATCTCATCTCTGTGAAAAGAGGAGAAAGTACATCTTTCGTTTCTTTTTTGGGGCCAAACTTGGTTACTATTATACCCACTGTTTAGTTTTTCTTAATCTTTCCATTTATATAATGTATCTTATTTTCCTGCTTCTGTTTACTTTACTTTGTATCATTTCCTGGAAATCTTCCCATGCTTCTCTTAATTCTTTCTGCTCATGGTTTCTTTTGGCACAGTAATATCCCGTTACTTTAGACCAGGTTCCCCACCCCTCCTTTAGATGAAGCTTTCTCTTGCTCTCACAGATTATACGTATATATACAGATATAGACACATACATACATATGTATATGTGTATGTGCATATATGTATATATATGTATATACACATATATGTATTTTTTCTTTTTTTGCAATTGGCTTAGCCATTCTTAAATATTGAGCTTGCCTTCTAAATCTCTCTTCTTAGCAAGGAGAACAAATGTTGGTTGGCTCAAGCAGCTTCTGGGCTTATTGGTGACCTCATGCTGATGATTGTACATATGCCATAAGTCACTTTTAGGAGAACTGCTCTGGAGCAAAACAAAATAAAGTAAGATTTTGCAGTTCTGAAGATCTTGAGAATCACTGGTCTAGATGGCAGAATATATAGCTTTGGACAAAAATGGTCTGGATTCTAGTAATGGTTCCTATCTAGTAAAAGGTCCCAGGGTCTAGTAAGGACTTAGGTTAACTACATTTTCCATTTCAGTTTGTCCATCTGTAAAATTTTCCTCTTAGGTAAGTGAGAGGATTGGATTGAATGATCTCCAAGGCCATATTAGTCTCTCACAATCTATGCTTCTGAAAATGCACATTTTTACTTTCCTCAGATTATGTAGTCTCCTCTCTCAGCTGCCTGCCATAGGCTTCTCTTGGAACTCCCCACTTTTTTGCAAGGACATTTTGACAGTGGCTGCTGGAAAGAGATTTTGGAGACTTAAAACCATTTGAAGTTTGCCACTGTTGGGTAGAAGTGCTTCTGTTGCTGTGCCAGGGGTTTCAAAGGTGGCTTCTGGGATTCTGCTTATACTTTTGAGGCTATGAATAGGATGAATAAAGGGAGCATCAGGCAGTAGTTTCCTCATATACTACTAACTAGTTGAGATGTGGCCAGTTGGTACTATTTTCTTGGGGTACTGGAGAAAGGGAGCTGGTTGGAAAGTGATCTGAGTCAAGTCAGGCTACAATGGGATGAGACCTAAATGTTATAGGATTTCCCAGGGTAACTTACTGACCTTAAAAAGACTCTCAAACCAGTTCCAGCTGCACCCAGGGATATCAGTCTACCTCTTAGTTTCTAGTTTGAATAAACCACTGATTTATTTGCAGTCTTTGACAACTCTGATCCAGAGATGCAAACAATAGTCTTTTCTGGTAAGCACTGGTGGTAATAGGATCCTTGCTTGATTTGCATCCCCAAGCCTCATCTGAGTCCTTCTGGGATGATAGCAAACAAATGCTATCTACCCCTCATGCTCTCTTAATCACATCTACTAATTGGCCCAATAAGACCAGCTGTCAGAAAGAACAACACCTTATCAGAATTCACTTAACATCTGTAGTGTTTTTCTGTTGTCATTGTAAAGCAAACCAAATGTTAATTCATTTATTGAGAACATAAAAACATAGATTGATGCCGTGGTTAGATCTACTGTCTACCTAGCCCCATTACCTTTGTCTTCATTGTTGACCAGTCGTTTTTCAGTCCTGTTTGTACTCTTTGTGACCCCATTTGGGGTTTTCTTGGGAAAGGTACTGGAGTGGTTTGCTGTTTCCTCCTCCAGCTCATTTTACACATGAGGAAACTAAGGCAAACAGGGTTAAGTGACTTGCCCACATAGCTAATCAGACAGCTAATGTTTGAGGCCAGATTTAAACTGGGCCTGTGGGCTTCATGACTCCAGGCCTAGTGCTCTGGTCACTGTGCTACCTTGCTGCCCCTCTCTTTGTCTAGCTAAGGTACGAAAAGAATAGAGGAGGGAATCAGTAGATTCAAGGGCTAATGTTATACCCCATTCCATTAGCCCTAATTTCCTTTAAAAGCCTACTATTTATTTATTGCAATTAATTGAGTGTTCTCCAGATGACTCCTAATCAATTCCTTTCTCTATACCTTCTCCCTAGGTGATTCCACCCACCCTCTAGTCAGTTATTCAGATGTTCAAATAGCAGCTGTGTAAAGGGTGGGTTGGAAAGGGGAGACCAGTTAGAAGGCTCTCAAGGCAAGGTGAGAGACCTCAAGGATGAAGATCTGAGCATAGATGCCTCCTAGATCTCTCTCTCCCTCTCTCTCTGTCTGTCTCTCTCTCTCCCTCTCTGTCTGTCTGTCTGTCTGTCTCTCTCTGTCTGTCTCTCTCTCTCTCCCTCTCTGTCTGTCTGTCTCTGTCTCTCTGTCTGTCTGTCTGTCTGTCTCTCTCTCTCTCTGTCTCTTCATTGTACACTAGAGGCATTTCTAAATGCCTATGTGGATGTATTCACCTTGATGCCCTTCTCTTACACAACGTGTCCAAATTACCTAGTTTGGAAACCTCAGTTACCTGACTTGTTCTTCCACTTTACACTCCCTCCCTGTCAACAAATCCTTTCAGTTCTCCCTCCACAGCATCTCTCACACTCATTATTGGCTAACACTGCCCACCTTGGCTCAGTTCTTTATCCCTCCAATCTTGGCTTACTAGTCTTCTAGCTGGTCTTCTTGCCCCTAGGGTTCCCCCTTTCCAATTCATCCTTTACACAGCTGCCCAAATACCTTTCCCAATGCATAGGTCTGACCATGTGACTCTCTTAGTTTGAATCTTTCCTCAGACAGTTACTAAATTTTTGATTCTGGGAAAGGAATTTTTATCTCTTTTAGTCTCACCTTCCTCATTTGTAAAATAAGAGTAATGATAGCATCACCCTCATCAGCCTGTAGTGAGGCTCAAATGAGATTTATACATATATATATATACATATACACACACACACAGTGCTTTGCAAACCTTAAAGCACTATGTAAATGTTAGCTATTACTTATTAATATTGATTATTCTTATTATCCAAAAGATAAAATGAAGACTCTTTATTTGGCATACAAATCCCTCCACAATCTGGCTCCAACCTGCCTTTCCAACCTTTTTTCAAGTACTCTGCTCTAGCCACAGTGGACTTGTTACCATTATATCTCCCTCTAATACTGTTCTTTGTCACCACTGTGCATTTGCGTAGGTCATTCTCTGGATCTATAGCAAGCTTCCTTCACATCTTCATTTGGGAAAATTTTTTTCATCCTTCAGGGCCAACCTCGGGTTTCCTTTTCACTACTTTAGACAAAGATTTCTCTTGATCTCACAGCTAAAACAATCGCTCACATTTATACCAGCACTTTTAAGCTCCGATCCTTACACCCCTGGGAGGTAAGTGGTATTATTACCCCCATTTTACAGAGATGAGGAAATTGATGAGGGCAAAGGTTTAAGTGACTTGCCCAGGATCACACAGATGATAGACCTGAATCAAGGTCTAGTACTACATCGACTGGACCCTGTAGCTGGAGAGAGAGGGGGAGGGAGAGGGGGATGGGGATTCTTTCCTCCACAAACCTTAGACCACCTTTTCCAGATCTTTCTTCTGTCCATATCACAATTCACCTTGTATCTTGCTTATGTTCCACCTTCCTCCTTGTCCCTCAGTAGAATGTGATTTCCTTGACTGAAGGGCTTATGTTAATCTTTTATCTTTATCTATGTTGGTCTTTTAAATTTTTTTTTAATTTATAGAATAAAACAAGAATTTCCATAGCATGGTACAATAAAAAAGATGATTGCACATGGAACTGCAAATCTACTATGTACAACTTACTATTTCTTTCAAATATATGAAAAAATTCTCATGTAAATGACTTTTTTCCTTCTCTCCCTGCCCACCCCGCCCACCCACCTCATTTTACAGATGAGGAACTGAGGCAAATAGGATAAATGACTTGCCCAGTGTCACATGGTTAATAAATGTCTGAGGCCGGATTTGAATTCAGGTCTCCCTGACTCAAGACCTAATGCACGATCTACTGCACCACGTAGCTGCTCCCATTGTCTCTTAGTCTTGGTCTTTGGCTCATGTTGCTCCAGAGCCCACATACGGCAGTATTTATTAGACTTAGGGAAATAAACGTTGGTGAGAACTTTGGTCAGATACACCCTAGTGCTATTTCGCTGTACTTGCTAAGCTGGTTCTTGGTTTTCTCACTCAAGAGAAGGATGTCCAGCTCTTGCACTCTTATGATGGTGAAGCTCTTTGGTGGAGGAGAGAGATAATATTAGGAAAAGTATCTGGTAGACTGGACATAGGACTTAACAGATGGGGCCACAGAGCTCACTTGTGAAGCAAGTTCACAATCTTTGTTGAGGGTGTTATGGTACATGTGCTTCTGTCTTGCCAGGATTGTACTTGCTGACTCTCTGCTCATCTAAGTGATGTGATCTTGCCTCTAAGGGAGTCAATGAGTTCCCTATGCCTCCGTAGCCCTATGTTTTGACATTTCCCCTCTTTTCTCCTCACTAGAATAATTTATACTTGTGTCATCAGAAATTTCATTCAGCCCACAGTGGGCAGGAATTGAATATGATGGATTGATATCCAAAAAATAAAATTAAGGGATGAGAAAGAGGAATGTACCGGGAGAAGGGGAAAGGGAAAGTAAAATGGGCTAACTTATCTTGCATTAAAGAGGCATGGAAAAGCTTATACAGTGGAGGATAAGATGAGGGAGGTGAGGAGTACTTGAACCTGATTCTCATCAGAATTGGCTCAAAGAGGAAATAGCATATACATTTAGTTGGGTATAGAAATCTATCTTACCCTACAGGAAAGTAGAAGGGAAGAGGATAAGAGAATGGGGAGTGGTGCTGATAGAAGGAAAAGCAAATTGAGGGAAGTGGTAGTCAAAAACAAAATAATTTTGATGATGGAGAAAGTGAAAGGGGAGAGAGAGAGAGAGAGAGAGAGAGAGAGAGAGAGAGAGAGAGAGAGAGAAAGTGTAGGATAAATGGGTAGAAAATAAAATGTAGGGAAATACAGAGTTGGTAATCATAACTGTGAAAAAATTTTTTATAGAAGTTTCACTGATAAAGGCCTCATTTCTCAAATGCATAGAGAATTAAGTCAAATTTATAAAAATAAGAGCCATTCCCCAATTGATAAATGGTCAAAGGATATGAACAGGCAGGTTTCAGACGAAGTAATTAAATAGTCATATGAAAAAATTCTCTAAATCTCTATTGATTAGAGAAGTGCAAATTAAAATATCTCTGAGGTACCACCCCACACCTATAAGTTTGGTTAATATGACAGAAAAGGAAAATGACAAATGTCAAAGAGGATGTGGGAAAATCGAGACACTAGTTGGTGGAGTTGTGAACTGATTCTGTCATTCTGGAGAGTGATTTGGAACTATTCTCAGAGGGTTATAAAACCATACATACCCTTTGACTCAGCAATAGCACTAACAGGTCTATAGTCCAAAGAGATAAAAAAGGGAAAAGGACCTATATGCACATACAATATTTTTATAGCAGCTTTTTTTTGGTGGTGGCCAAGAGTTGGAAATTGAGAGGACCCACATTAATTGTGGAATGGCTGAACAAGTTATAGTATATGATTGTGATGGAATACTATTATACAATAAGAAATGATGAGCAAGATGCCCTCAGAAAAACCTGGGAAGACTTACATTAACTGATGCAAAATGAAATGAGCAGGACCAGGAGAACATTATACAAAGTAACAGCAATATTGTACAGTGATCAACTGTGAATGACTTAGCTATTCTGAGCAATACATTGATCTCAGACAGTTCTGAAGAACTTGAGGTGAAAATGCTATCCACCTCCAGAGAAAGAAAAATGGAGTCTAAGTACCTATTGAAGCATGCTTTTTTTTAAACTTAATTTTTGTTTTTGGTCGGTGTTTTCTTTCATAACATGACTAATATGGAAATACGTTTTGCATGACTACACATTTATAACCTATATCAATCAAATTGCTTGCCTTCTCAATGAGGGAGGAGAAGGAGAGAGAGGGAGAATTTGCAACTCAAAATTTTAAAAAATGAATGTTAAAATTGTTTTTATGTGTAATTTGGGTAAAAATGAAATAATAAATAGAAAATAAATGAGTTGACATAATATTTTATAAAAAAGTACTTAGGACAGGGCCTTGCCTATAGCAAGCACTATTTAATGCTAGCTAGCACTGATTATTACTATTATGACTATTGTTATTATTTAGAGAGATCAATTAGGAGGCTATTGCAATAGTCTTGGCAAGTGATTATAAAGATGTGAGCTAACATAGAGGCTGTGTGAATATGGGAAAAGGGGAAGATGCAAGGGTGTCACCGAGGAACACTTGCCAACTGGATGTGGAGAAGGAAAGAAGGAAGAACTGAGGAGGCTGTAGACCTGTGTGATTGAAAGAATGTTCCCAACAGAAATAGGGAAATTCGGAATTAAAACCCTTTGTAAAGTCAGGATCCCTTTCCTCCTCAGCAAGATGGCTGAGTTTATCAGAAACTGCTTCTTGGATAAACTATATCCTTCCAGATCCAGAGCTGACTCATAAAACAACTCACTTCCTTTGTAGACTAAGGGCCTCTGTGGAGCTGGGGGTGGGGTGGGGCATGGTATTCCACATTGCCCTGGATATCTCCAGGTTTTACCTTCTTGTCCCAGACTCCAAGGTGTTCCAGTCTGGATCTTCATTTGGAATTACCAGTTCTTTGTCACTGCTCTTGTTCAGTTGTTTTAGTCATGTCTGATTCTCCGTGACTCTACTTGGGGTTTTCTTGGCAAAGATACAGGAGTGTCATTTCCTTCCCCAGCTCAATTTACAGGTGAGGAATTGAGGCAAACAGGGTTAAGTGACTTGCCCAGGGTCACACAGCTGGAGTTTCTGAGGCTGGACTTGAACTTAGGAAGATGAGTCGTCCTGATTCCAAGTCTAGTGCTCTATTCACTATGCCACCTAGCTGCTCCTACTGCCAGCTCTGCCAGAAGTCAATTTGCTTCAGGGCAGGAAATCTTCCAAGTCCTGTTTCCCTCTCTCTGTGATCTTCTCCTCTCTAAGAATACTTTAAATAAAGAGATGGAAAGGTAAATTGAAAAGGATTAAACATAGTGGCAACTCTAGGGCAGAGTTTTTACAATTTTATATAACGTATTCTGACAGTTTTCTGATAGAACCAACAGTTTTTGTAGAGTTTTGGTTTTGTTTGTTTGTTTTTGAATCATAATGCTAGAAGTCTTATTTATTCTCCTTTTCTGGAACAGTTCAGAGTAGTGGCTTGGTAGAGTTGGAGCCATGTTCTGTGTTACTCTGTGGTGGTTTTGAAACCCCATTTAAGTAAGGATGCACATATTTGATTCAACTGAATTCAGCAAATATGTATGATGTGCCTATCATATACAAAGCACAATGCTAAGGACTAGAGATGCAAAGAGGAAAAAATGATGTAGTCTGTGCCATTAAGGACTTAAGGTGTCTAATGGGGATGCTGATATGTATGTTCATAAATTAATATGAGTTGGGATATGATAACAATAAGGAGAGGTCCACACAAAGTGGTCTAAGAAAGTCTGAGGAGGGAGAGCTCACAGGATCACAGATTTAAAGCTAAAGGGACTCAGAAACGACATCTTAAAGATTTAAAACTAGAAGTGGACTCACACTTTTTTCATAGATGAGGAAACTGAGGCTCAGAGAAGTTAAGTAATTAACCCTGGGTCATATAGATAATATTAGAGGCAGGATTTGAAGGCTAGTTTTCCTGATTCTAAGTTCAACCCTCTATCTACTCTGCCACAATATCTCAGCTGGGATGCTGAGGGATACCCTTATGGTGGGGACAATGGAGCTAGGAATTGAAAGGAGAAAACCATGTTCTAACATAGGTTAGCCCTTTGTTGTTGTGTCAGCATTTAGAATAACATTGGTTGTTTTCTTAAGATTGAAAAAAAAATCAAAACTGTCTGGCTATCTCTTTGTACTACATGTACTTACTTAGAGACTTCCAGGACCGATGATCTTGTTGTGATGGTAGACATTCTTTTCACTGACACAGATTGTGGCAACTCAATAACTGTTCCTCTAGTATTGTGGCAGAAAATTTCATCACTGCAGACAGCCCAGAGATAAGCCTCTCCAGGCTCAGCTAAGTTAGTCCTTGGATAAAAAACACATGGTCCATGACTCATACCCAAAGCCTTTCCACGTTGGGAGAACCAGAGCTTACTGACATAACTATACCAAGCTTAAATATGATTCCAATAAGTAATAATTTTATCAAAAAGCATTTGAAGCAAAAAAGGCTCTATAAACATTTTATTTTCCTGTTACTTCCACTTTAGTTAAACAATATCTATGTAGCTTATACATTGTTTGTGTGTGTGTGTATGGGGGGGGATTGGGGTGGTATGGAGTGGCCTGGTTATGGTAATGTGGAATACAAGGGTTTGGTTAAGTTTCTTTGTTTTAAGATCACAAAGTATAAAAAGTCCTCTTTTATGGGTTTAGGGATAAACGGTTTATTTTTTTCCAGTTTTTTAAAATTTTATTTTATTTATTTATTATATTTAGTTTTCAGCATTTATTTTTACAAGAGTTTGAACTATGAATTTTCTCCTCATTTCTACCCTCCCGCCCACTCCAAGATGGCATATATTCTGGCTGCCCCATTCCCTAGTCAGCCCTCCCTCTGTCACCCCACTCCCCTCCTATCCTCCTTTCCCTTCTTCTCTTGTAGGGCAAGATAAATTTCTATGCCCCATTTCCTGTGTATCTTATTTCCTAGTTGGATGCAAAAACTTTTTTTTTTGTTTTTGAACGTCTGTTTTTAAAACTTTGAGTTCCAAATTCTCTCTCCTCTTCCCTCCCCGCCCCCCCTCCCTAAGAAGACAAGCAATTCAACATAGGCCACATGCATATCATTATGAAAAACCCTTCCACGATACTCATGTTGTGAAAGATTAACTATGTTTTGCTCCTTCCTAACCTATCCCCCTTTATTGAATTTACTCCCTTGACCCTGTCCCTTTTCGCATTTGTTTTTGATTACCTCCTCCCCCTGTCTGCCCTTCCTTCTATTGTCCCCCTTTTTTATCTTCTTCCTCCTTCTTTCCTGTGGGGTAAGATACCCAATTGAGTGTGTATGGTATTCCCTCCTCAGGTCAAATCTGATGAGAGCAAGATTTACTCATTCTTCCTCACCCGCCCCCTCTTGCCTTCCTACAGAATTGCTTTTTCTTGCCACTTTTATGTGAGGTAATTTACCTCATTCTATATCTCCCTTTCTCCCTCTCTCAATATATTCCTCTCTTATCCCTTAATTTGATTTTTTTTAGATATCATCCCTTCATATTCAACTCACCCTGTGCCCTCTGTCTCTGTCTCTCTCTGTCTCTGTCTCTGTCTCTCTCTCTCTCTCTTTATATATACATATATACATACATAGACATACACATACGTATATGTATACATACACATATATATGCATATTCCTTTCAGCTACTATGATACTGAGGTCTTATGAATCATACACATCATCTTTCCATGTAGGAATGTAAACAAAACAGTTCAACTTTAGTAAGTCCCTTATGATTTCTCTTTCTTGTTTACCTTTTCATGCTTCTCTTGATTCTTGTGTTTGAAAGTCAAATTTTCTATTCAGCTCTGGTCTTTTCACTGAGAAAGCTTGAAATTCCTCTATTTTTGTTGAAAGTCCATATTTTGCCTTGGAACATGATACTCAGTTTTGCAGGGTAGGTGATTCTTGGTTTTAATCCTAGCTCCATTGACCTCTGGAATATCGTATTCCAAGCCCTTCGGTCCCTCAATGTAGTAGCTGCTAGATCTTGTGTTATCCTGATTGTTTTTCCACAATACTCAAATTTTTTTCTTTCTGGTTGCTTGCAATATTTTCTCCTTGATTTGGGAGCTCTGGAATTTGGCAACAAAATATTCCTAGGAATTTTCTTTTTGGGATCTTTTTGAGGAGGTGATTGGTGGATTCTTTCAATTTCTATTTTGCCCTCTGGCTCTAGAATATCAGGGCAGTTCTCTTTGATAATTTCTTGAAAGATGATATCTATGCTCTTTTTTTGATCATGGCTTTCAGGTAGTCCAATATTTTTTAAATTCTCTCTCCTGGATCTATTTTCCAGGTCAGTGGTTTTTCCAAAGAGATATTTCACATTGTCTTCCACTTTTTCATTCCTTTGGTTCTGTTTGATAATATCTTGATTTCTTCTAAAGTCACTTGGTCCAATCTAATTTTTAAGGTAGTATTTTCTTCAGTGGTCTTTTAGACCTCCTTTTCCATTTGGCTAATTCTGCCTTTCAAGGCATTCTTCTCCTCATTGGTTTTTTGGAGCTCTTTTGCCATTTGAGTTAGTCTATTTTTAAAGGTGTTTTCTTCAATACTTTTTTTCAGTATTTTTTTGGGTCTCCTTTAGCAATTCATTGTCTTGTTTTTTCATGGTTTTCTCGCATCCTTCTCATTTCTCTTCCCCATTTTTCCTCTACTTCTC
>JAQQSZ010000127.1:0-14570 GCA_028646595.1 Phalanger gymnotis | reverse complement strand
TCTGCATCTGAGTTCGTTTTTTGCTGCCTGGCCATGTTCCCAGCCAACTTACTTGACCCTTGAGTTTTTCAGCAGGGTATGACTGCTTGTAGAGTAGAGAGTACTTTGTTCCAAGCTTGAGGGGATGCACCATTGATTTCAGAGCTATTTCTATACAGCTAGCTCTGCCATACCAGCATTCCTCCTTCCCCAAGAACCGCCAACTGGGACCTGACACAAATCTTAAGCAGGCTCTGCACTCCTGCTCTGATCTGCCACTTAATTCCTCCAGGTGGGCCTGGGGCTGGAAGCAACTGCAGCTGTAGTTCTGTAGCTGCACCTCCCTGCCCACCCGCTACCTCTGGGGCAGAACCACGAACTTTCACTCTGTCCCCCGCAGCTTTTCCCACTAACCTTCTCTGTTGTCTTTGGTGTTTGTGGGTTGAGAAGTCTGGTAACTGCCACAGCTCACTGATTCAGGGTGCTAGGGCCTGTTCTGCCTGGCTCCTGGTCTGGTTGGTCCTGCTGCCGCCCACGCTGGGCTCCACTCCCCTCCGCTCTGTGTGCGATAGACCTCATCCAGCAACCATCCATGCTGTCCTGGGCTGGATCCCTGCTTCCCTTTGATATTTTGTGAGTTCTGCAGTTCTAGAATTTGTTGAGAGCCATTTTTTATAGGTTTTTGGAGGGACCTGGCAGGGAGCTCATGCAAATCCCTGCTTTCCAGCTGCCATCTTGGCTATGCCCCCCTAAACAGTTTATTTTTGTGGGTCAATAATTTATTTTTTAGGAGGCAGGTACTTAGGCTTGTAGGTTCAGTGACATCTCAACAATTTTAATCCATAATTATGATTTATGAAAAGAGTCTAATGTTCTACTCCCTGACTTTCAGGTAGCAAGAGATTCCTTTGGAGATGGGAAGGGGAATGCAATTCAATTGAACAAGTTTTTATTAAGTACCTGCTATATATAAGACACTGTGCTAGACATGAGACATTCAAGAGACTAAAATAAAAACTTATCTCTGACCTCAAAGAGCTTCTATTCTATTGAGGAAATACATTTAAACATCTATGTAAATAAAAGATAATTTGAGGAGGAATAAAGCACCTGTAACTAGTGATACCACAAAAAACTTCCCAAAAGAGGTGTAACTTTAGCTAATCTTGGGAGGAAATAGGATTTTAAGACACAGAGGTGAGTAGGGAGTGTATTGCAAGAGTGGGGACAACCAGGGCAAAGACATGTAAGCGGGAGATAGAATGTCTTCTAGGAATAGAAAGTAGGCCAATTTGGTTGGAATATGGAACGCATGGAGGGGAGTAGTGCAAGATAAGTCTGGAAAGGTAAGCTGGAGATAGACTTTGCAAAACTTGAAATGCTAGGCAGAGATGTGAGTATTTTGTCCTAAAGGCGATAGGAGTTACTGAAGACTATGAAGAAAAGGCCAGTTTTGTTGGATCAGGTCTTTGTCAAATTCTCTGGGTACCATTTACTACTTCCAAATTTTTAGGCTGAATTTAATGTTATGCTGAAGCTTCTTCAAGGTCCTCCTTAGTTTGGGATTGCCAAAGATCAGGTAAACTGAGTGACCAGCAGGGTAGGCAGCCATGATAATTTTGCATAAAGTAGCTCCAAAGCTATTGGTTTGAAGGACATTGGCCATATAGAGAATCAAAGCCACAAAGTTGAAAACGTAGAGGAAGAAGAAGAAACTAATGGCTTTGATTGCCCCCACGTGAGCTTCCATGCTGGGATTTCTGGTACCTGTGGCATTATTCTTCATTTGTAGTGTGTGTCTCTTGAGAGAGATGATCAGTAGGGTAGCTGAAGAGATGAACATGATTAGAGGAATGAAAATGGCCAGGTTGTAGATAATAGCTAAGTTAACCACATTGGTCTCTGTAAAGTATTCCTTTTCTGTGGTATTGGAGGAGGAAACTCGGATGGAAGTGTTAACATAAACTTTGTAGACATTCATTGAAATGGGAAGAGAACAGCACAAAGAAATGAGGACTGACAGCCAGAGGAGCCAGGGCATTAATCCAGTGATTCTCCACCTTAGCCTAAGGAACAGGGGATGGGTGAAGTTGGCAATCTTGATGCAGTAGAAGACACTGAGCCAAGCAGCAAACCAGTGGTTGGAATAGGTCAGGAACATGTAGGTGATTTTGAAAGTTTTATACACTACATTTTGATTATAAGAAAGTCTGAATAATAAACTGTAAGTATTTTCCATCATCATCCAAAACTGTAGCAAGACCCTCGAACAACTCAGAATCGTCAAAATAAAATCACCAGTGGAGAGTGTTTTGCTCCGGAACCATTCAACGGCATTTATGGTCACAATGAAACCATTCCCAATCATGCCGGCGATGCACTCAATTCCTGGGACTATTAAGGTGATCAGAAGGAAAAGTTCAGATATATCATTATCTGTGTAACCAGTGGTTATTCTTGTCATTTTTTTTTGGTGTCCTTGACTTCTCTCTCAGATTGAGGTTCCAGTTCACATTTGCTTCAGAATCCTCTGGCTGACAGATGCTCAAGGTACCTATTGCTTATTGAACTCAGTTAATGATCATTCCCAATTTTTCTAAATTTGCTTGTCACATGACCACAAGTTGAGAGGCTGGGAATGCAAATGACTACAGGATTAGGTTACTGGTCCTGTCTCCATTTGTCACAGACACATTATGTTTGGGCCTTCAGCATGGTATTATAAAGAACTTGAGAAGAGTTTACATCATAGTTTATTTCTGTCTCCAGAATCCACATTAGTCCTTCCAACTCCATGTCTGGTGAAATAGCCAATATGCCAAAGTTTTCTTTGTGTCACATGTAGCCCAATTTACCTTGATCAGTCTTTGGTGGCTCTGAAGAACCCCTTTTCAACCTAGTTCTACTGGCCTTTTAAATTACCTTCCTTGACTTCAGAACCCAGGTCAGATCATTGACTTAATTGCCCAGAACTTTGTTTATTTTCTTTCTCTGGTGAGAAATTCTGGCTCTACGTTCTTTTCATGCCCATATATAAGAATTTATGGATTGCCCGTTCCTTAGATGCTGCTACTTTAGAATTAGATTTCTTCAGGAAAGCATGGAGGGATGAAACAATGAATAGAAAAATCAAAGTAAAATGCCAGTTTACTAAACTATGTGCAGAAAAAGGTTCTGTGACCATATTTCTATTTGCCTTGATCATTGTTCTTATTATCAACATGACTGGGCCATGTTTTCTTGTTTTAGAGAGCACCCCCTTATGTTTTCTTCTTTGGAGAGCATCAGAAAGAAAGGAATGTATCCTTAGGGCTATTTTATAAAAATCAGAAATAAAACATAACAGACGTGTAGGTGTGTGGGTATAACCAATTACGGCGTGTGTGTGTGTATGTGTGTAAGTGTGTAACCAATTACAACTTGTGGGAGGGAGGGAATATTCATTTTTTTAGCACCTACTATATTCCAGGCACTGTGCTAAGGGTTTTTGCAAATATTACATCATTTGATCCTTACAAAAGCCTGCAAGGGCTATAATCCCCATTTTATAGTTGAGGAAACTGAGGCAGACCGACATTAAGTGACTTGCCCAGGGTCGCACAGATAGTAAAGGTCTGAGGCTAAATTTGAACTCCTGATCCCAGGCCTAGTTCTCTATCCACTATGCTACTTAGCAGTCTCTTTTAGAAATAAACACAAATTCTAGAGAATTACAATTGTGGCTCAATGATAGCATATGAGTTGGAAAGAAACATCAGAGACTAGCTAATCTAGATAATTTTCATATCTGAGCAACGGTTCCTTCTATTAACATTCTTGTTAAGTTGTCATGTAGGTTCTACTTGAAGACCTCCTATGTTTGAGAATTGACTATCTACCAAGGGACCCATTCTACTTTTGGACAGTTTTAGTTCCTTATATTGAGTAAAAATCTACCCTTGAGAAACTTCTACCCATTATCCCTTGTTCTACTTTCTGGGGCCAGAAAAATGTATAATCTCTTTTCTATATGACATATCTTCACATGTTTGAAATCCCCTCTTTCCCCTGTTAAGTCTTCTCTTCTTCAAGCTAAATATCCCTAATACTTTCATCACTCCAATTATGTATGAGGGTCATTTCTGACCCTCATATGTCATGATTTAGAGTTCCTTCAAAATATTAGTCTTCTTTTCCTCAGCTTGTCAATATTTTGATAGATCCATGATTTCATATATGTGGGTAGTCCTTCCAAAAGTATAGATCACAACCCATTTATACCTTCTCATCTAAAGTGGTTCTTATCTAGGTTTTCCTATAATTACTATACAGGGGTTCCACTGAATAAACTTGGGGCCTTCTTCTGGATCTCTCCATATTGTATGGTTACAATTGGAATATGCTTATTGTCATCTGCCAGTCTCACCATTCTTACTACATGATCATGTTACCTCCTTTTCATGCCATACATTTCTGTGGTAATAACCTTATAAAATTATTTATTTATACGTGAATTTATAATATATCCCTTTCTCCTGTACATATATATACATATATATACATACACACACACACATATATATATCCTATATCTCCTGTCTCTTCCAGTCCCTCTGAAAACCAAGTCTTATCCTATATATGCATATTTTAATAAAACAAATTCCCACATTGACTGTGCCCAAAGATATATATCTATCTCTGCATTATAAGGTCATCACTTATTTGGCAGGAGGTCAATGGTGTGTTAAATTTTCAGCGTTCTGAAGTTGCGCTTTATCAGTGCATTCATCAGAGTTCTAAAGTCTTTCAAAGATGTTTTTCTCTATAATGTTGTTATCATTGTTCTCCTAGTTCTGCTCATTTCATTTTGTATCACTTCATAGGTATCTTCTTAGTTTCTTGTGAAACTATCTTCTTTGTCATTTCATATGGTACAATAATATTCACAACAGAATACTTTAGAGCCGTGGTGTCAAACACAAATGGAAAATAGGCCACTAAGCCATGTTTTTGGAACCCTCCAGGCTGCATATTGACTTTGTTTTAAAATCTAATATTATCTATGTTTTATTGAATTTTTATTTATATTGTTAAATATTTCTCAATTTCATTTTAATCTCATTTGGGCTGTACTTGGGAGTGGTGTGGGCCTCGTGTATGACACCTTCACATTAGAGCACTGTTCTTGTGCTATTTTTGGTTGATAGAATTTTTCAGCTTGCTCATGTCCACGTTGTACCTCTTCATTTAATTTTGGGTGACCTATAGCTTTAATTTCTCAGAGACCATGGTATTCCGGGAATCATAGCTGTATAACATTACAGAAGAATATTGATGTTAAATTTCTGTTTTATTGAGAATCATAGGCATTAAAAGCACCACACAATTTACCAAAGCAATCTAGGCTGTTTTCTTCCTGTTTAATTCTTGATCCATTTCATCTTCTGGGTCTGCTAATGTACACATATGTGTATATATATGCACATATATGTGTGTATATATGTATATATACACACACCCACGTGTGTGTGTATATTTATGATGATAGACCAACTCTATAATTCATTTAACTTTTTTTTAAAAAAAATTACCACATTTAAAAGCCTGACAAACCCATATCTACTTGGTTTTTACTGCATGGCATTAGACTGAACTCTTTGCAATGAATGGCATTGCCAATTAGGAAGTTCTGCAGTATTTCAGGGTTTGATGCAGTTAATTTATAGATGTCATCTATAAACACGAACATCATAAAGATCTTACCATTTAATCAATCAATTAATATCTATTAAGTGCCTCTCATGTGCCAGGCCCCATGCTAAGTGCAGCTATCATCACTGATAGGAAAGTCCTTACCATCTCTAGTGAATATCTCCCTGACCTGGGCTTTGCATTTGTCCTCCTCCATGATAATGGCAAACACCTTTGGTGGACATTTCTCTCCTTGTTTTATGCTTCTCTTGATATTAATAATCACAGCAGTAGATGAAATTAGCATTGTTATTACATCTTTCAAGGCAACTTGCACAATTTTTGTATAAGCACGGAAGATACCTTTTTAGAGGAGAGACTTTAAAATAAGATTTTGCTTGACAGAATCAAATACTTTTTTAAATAGTAAAGAGACAATTAGAGAGCATGCAATAATTAAGTGCCTACTATATGCCAGGTACTGTGCTAAATGCTTTACAGATATTATTCTATTTCATTCTCAGAAAACCCTGAGGAGCCTGCTATCAAACCTTTGTGAAAGCTCACTTTTTGTCTCATAACTTCATCAAGAATGCCCTCAATATATGAGGAGATTATTTTACAAAGAGGAAAGTAGACATATGAGATGTTAGCTATTGACAATTGCTTAATTGTTTTTTAATAATATGCTCTTTTAATTTTCCTAAATGTTTGGGTTCTCCTCTTTCAGATATCTTGAGGATTCCTCAATGTCTTCAAAATTCTGTTCCCTCCAGGCTAGACCTACTCTATATATAATTGGGCTAGTCCGGCTGCTTTTTTTTTTTTAAAAAACAAAACCCTATATTTATTTTGTTTTCAACTTAAGAAATAAAACAAGTATTTCCGTAATGTAGTAGAATATAAAAAATATCATTATACACGAAACTGCAAATCTATCATATACAACTTGCTATTCCTTTTAAATATATAATAAAGTTATCAGGTAACTTTCTTTTTTTCCTTGCCTCCCCCTGCCCTAGAAATGGCTATCATTAGGTACAAATATGTATGTATGTATGTATGTATGTGTATATATATATATCTGTGTATATGTACACATATGTGTATATATATATATATATGCAAAACCATTCTATACATCTATTTATTAGTTCTTTCTCTGGATGCATGTAGTGTCTTCTTTTATATGTCCTTTGCAGTTAATATGGATATTTATAATAGTCAAAATGATTTAGTCACTCAAAATTGTTCTTAAAATAATAATGTTATTACTCTATACAATATTCTCTTGGTTCTGCTCATTTCACTCTTCATTATTTTGTGTAAGTCTATCCATGTGTTTCCAAGATTATTGAGTTCATCATTTGTTACAGCACAGTAGTATTCCATCACAATCATATACCAGAACTTATTTAGCTATTCTCTAATTGACAGGCATGCCCACAATTTCCAGTTCTTTGCCACCACAAAGAAAATTGCTATAAATATTTTAGAACATACAGGTTCTTTTCATTTTCCCCTAATTATCTTTAGAAATAGACCTAATATTGCTATTTATGGGTCAAAGGGTATAGGCAGTTTAATAACTCTTTGAGCATAATTCCAGATTACTCTCCAAAATGGTTGGATTAGTTCACAATTCCACCAACAATGAATTAGCACCCAAATTTTTCACAACCTCTCCAACATTTGTCTCTTTTCCCTTCAATCAGTTTATCTAGTTTGATAGGTGTAAAATGATATCTCAAGGTTGCCGTAACTTACATTTCTGTAATCAATAATGATTTGGAGAATTTTTTCTTATGACTATAAATTTGATTTCTTCATCAGAAAACTGCCTGTTCACATCCTTTGAACATTTGTCAATTGGGGAATGACTTGTATTCTTAAAGATTTGACAAAGTTCTTTATATATTTGAGATATGAGACCTTTATCTGAGAATCTGTCTATGAAAATATCCCCCAATTTTGTTTTCCTTCTGATTTTGGCTACATTTGTTTTATTTGTACAAAACTTTTTTAATTTAATGTAATCAAAATTATCCATTTTACACCTCATACTTCTCTCTCTCTCATTTATTCCTAAATTGTTCACCTATCCATAAGTCTGATAGGTAACATATTCCATGTTCTTCAAATTTTCTTATAATATCTCTCTTTATATCTAGGCCATGTATCAATTTTGATCTTATCTTGGTAAATGGTGGAAGATATTCTTTTATGTTCAATTTCTGCTTTCTAGTTTTCCCAACAATTTTTACCAAAATATGCGCCAAATAATATAGCATTTAAATTTTTAGAAGAAAAGTTAAATGAATTCTAGATGGAGATAGTCACGCTGTAATAGTAGAGGACTATAATCTTCCCCTCTCAGAGCCAGTTGCTTTTTGTTTTCTTTAGTGACATTTTTGGGGTCTTTTTTATCATCCATGACTAGCACACTGCTTTGTGTGTGAATAATAGGCAGTTAACAGATGCCTGCTGATTGATCAATTCCCTTTACCGCTGTGGTAAATGGTTGCTTCTTTTCAGTAAAGAGCGTAGTCACTAGGATTGGTTAATATTTTGCACTTAGACTTGTCTCTGAGGGTCACCTTTGTTCATTCTTTTATTTTTACTTTTAGTTGTATCTTATTTTTATTTGTAACTCATATGCATCATATTTGTTTCCTAATATATCTTTGTTCTTTCCTGAGCCCAATGAGTCTTACCTTTTAGCAAAGAATAAAAAAGAGGAAAAAAATCAATTCACTGAAAGCCACAAACACATCCAACAATTGGCCTGGGGCAGTAATGTTACATTACACCCATATACCAAAACTTGTTTGGTCATTCCCCAACTGAGGGGTACCCACTCCATTTCCAGTCCATTCTTTGCTATCACGAAAAGTGCTGCTATGAACATTTTGAAGCATATGGGAATTTTCTTTCTGTCTTTGTCTTTACTGGAGCATAGGCTTAATTTTGGGATTTAACTATGTCAAAGAGTGTGACCATTTGGGAAGGGATATAGTTCCAAATTACTCTTTAGAATGGCTGAAGCTATTCATAACTCCACCAGGAGTATAGCAGTGTTTTCACCTTTCCACAGTTTCTCCAGTGTTGACTATTTCCACCTTTTTGTCCTCTTTGATAATCTTCTGGGTATGAGATAATATATCAGTTTATCTTTCTCAGTTTATCTTTAATATGACTATTAATATTACTTTAATATGACTGTTAACAGTTTTCGATCCTTTTGAAAACAATTTGTTTATATTCTTTGACCATTTATTTATTGAGAAATGTATTTTGGGCATATATATTTGTGGTAATTCTCTAAATATCTTCTATGTCATACTGTTGTCAGAGATATTTGATGCAAAGTTTTTTCCTCCTATTCCCTTTTTATCCTGATTTTGTTTGTACAAAAGTTTTAATTTAATGTAATCAAAACGTTTTATCCTCTATGATATCCTATGTCATTTGTTTAGTGGTAGAGAATGTAAGCAGTCTCCATTTGGTCTCCATTTACTTGGTTGATTTGTCACCTCACCAAGAGATTTATTGAACCAAAGGAAGCATAAAGTCATCGAGAAGAAAGATGTGACTCTGCAAGACAAAGCTAAAGGTGGCGGGGGCAGGGGGTGGAGAGGAGGTTAAAGAAATTAAACTATGTAAAATACTTAACATGTACTTTTGAAATTGTAGAGTAAACAATAACAGATTTGGAAGGCATCCCGGCCAAAATTCCATACAATATTAATGAAACAGAAGGGCCTATCATCCTAAATTTGCTGTAGAAATATAAACATTTCCTCATCAAAAGGAGAAAGAGGATTAATTAGTCTCAGAATACTTGGTGAACATGCTTAAAATATACAGAAATACTTTTGGAATAATCAAACATAATTTAATAATAGTAAAAGTTGGCAATAAGCAAATACCACTGGATTTGTTGAATGTAACCTAAAGTGGCTTATGCCTGATGAAACCTGTGAAGGCTATAATATAAAAGTTGAATCAAAAGGTCTTCCCTGGGCAATATCCAAATGAGTTCAATCAACTATTAAGAAGCATTGAAAAAATGGCATGAATCACCGAGGATTGGTTGATAGAAATAGATCACTTTTTAAAAATAGAGCACTTTTTAATGGCAATTCGGGACTGGTTATTGACACCAGAAATTATAGACACCATATCCTTAAGGATCCAGATTTATCGATCAATACAGATAGTGTAAAGAAGTGGTAGGAACTGAACATTATAGCATTATGGTCTTCCTTCTTCCTAGACAGAGGGCCGCCTAGGTAAATGTACAGAATTTCCCAGCTCTAGGATCTTCCCTGACAGGATTTAACTTAAAATAGTGATGATGATGATAATAACCATAATAATAATGATGTCAATAATAGTTAACATTTATATAGTGCTTATTATGTGCCAGGCACTGCGCTAAGCACTTGACAAATATTATCTCATTTAATTCTCATGACAGTCCTGGAAGTAGGTGCTATTATTATCCCTGCTTTACAAATGTGGAAACTGAGGCCAACAGAGGTGAAGGGACTTGCCCAGGCCCCCACAGCTAGTAAACATCTGAGGCCAGATTTGAACTTGGGTCTTTCGGACTCCAGGCCTGGTTTACTCTATCTGATGCACCACTTAGCTGCCCTACCTATAATACTATTCGGTAGAAGAAAATTCCAGACCCCATCTTCAGCTTCTACTACCTACTCAGACTATAACTTTCTCTTCCCACAAAGAATTTGTCCTTTGGTCACCAAGTTTTGCTCAACTGGAAAATCTTTATCATCCCCAGATGTCCTTTGCCTTTCACCTACATTCTCTTGGAAGGTAATGTACTGCTGTAGGAAGGATGGTGAGCTTAGAGTCACGAGACTTGAATACAAATTCTGATTTTGCCACTTAGTTGTAGGATCTTAGGTATGTCATTTAGTCCTATGATTCTCAGTTTCCTCACCTATAAAATAAGAGGATTGGACTTTGTGACTTCTAAGGTCCTTTTCAGCACTCAGTCCATGATCTTATGATCCTTTTCATTCCCAAGGTCAATAAGGGCTCTCATGGAGATGTAAAACAGCAACCAAATAGCCGTAAAAGATATGGCCCAGTGAAAATGTGCATGCCAGGAGCATGCAAATTGGGGAAGGATTCTGTTACTACCAAGCCTCAACAGGGAGAGCTGGTTGTTTGCATCTTAGTGCCCAGTGGCCCCAGAGGCTGGAAATAAATCAGTGGCTTAATCAAACCCGAAACTGGGGCATAGATTGATGGTACTGAGTGCAGCTGGAAATGTAAGAAATAGACAGGAGAAAATAGCTCCAGGACTGGAGACTGATGAGTTATGGGATGTGTCTCTCAAAAGGGACACACTCCTGATAACCTAAGACAATTTATTCATCCAAGTTTTAATCTGGTTTAGTCTTGAAGTACATTTCCCTCTTCATAGAGTGAATGTTGGTCTAGATTCACAGTAATCTAGATATCACTTAAAGAACTTCTAGTTTCCTGGGCCTACAGATGTATAGATTTTTAGTTATGTCGAATTTTTCTTTTTACTCCACTTGCACATTTCTCCTTCATCCTCTCTGTCTCTAACAAAACCAGAAGCTCTTTGTGGTACTACTTATAATTATAACCATACTTTTATTATATAACATTTTATAACTTTATGCAAAAGAACAATGGAATCTAGGACCTTCAGTGTAATTGAGGGAATTGCCAAGATCACAGAATTTTAGAACTTGGAAATTCTGCTCATTTACCTACGTGGTCCTCTATCTAGGAAGAAGAAATAATTTATTGTTTCTACATACTACCATATTTATCCATTTAACATGAATTATCTACTTATATGGGAAGATACAAAGTTTAGATAAGACAGAGTTCCTGCCCTCATAGACAAGAAGTATGCAAAGGGAAGGGAACAAGTATTATTTATTAAGCTGACACTGTGTGCTAAGCACTTTTTAATAATAATAATAATTCATTTAGTCATTTTCAGTCATGTCTGACTCTTCATGACCCCATTTGGGGTTTTCTTAGCAGAGAAACTGGAGTGGTTTGCCATTTTCTTCTCCAGCTCATTTTACAGATGAGGAACTGAGGTAAACAAGGTCAAGCGACTTGCCCAGGGTCACATGGCTAGTGTCTGAGGCTTGATTTGAACTCAGGAAGAGGAGTCTTAACAATATACACAGCCACAGATATACAAATTCTGTGATGACTAACCTTAATAGCTTTTGCTTTTCTCAGCAATACAAAGTTCAAAGACAACTCCAAGGACTCATGAGGGAGAGAGCCATCTACATCCAGAGAAAGAACTATGGAGACTGAATGCAGATTGACACAAATTGCTCTCCCTTTTTTTTTCTTTTTTCTTTGTTTTGTTTCTTCTTTCTCATGATTCATTCCATTGGTCATAATTCTTCTTTACAACTTGACTATTGTGTTAATAAGTTCGATGCGAAGTTAAATGTAGAAGATATATCGCATTCCATGCCGTCTTGTGGAGGGAGGGGGGAAGAAAATCTGGAACTCAAAATCATGCAGAGCTGAGTGTTGAAAACTAAAAATAAAAAAATCTTAATTATAAAAAAAAGGAGTCTTTCTGACTCTAGGCCCAGTGCTCTATCCACTGTGCCACCTTGTCACCCCCAATAATAGTAATTATAATAGCTGCCATTTATATAGTGCCTGTCATGTACCAGACCCTGCGCTAAGCACTTTACAAATATTATCTGATTTGATCCTTACCACAACTCTGGGAGGCAGGTGCTATTATCATCCTCATTTTATAGATGAGGAAACTGAAGCAGACGGAGGTTAAGTGACTCTTCCAGGGTCACACAGCTAAGAAAGGTCTGAGACTGGATTTGAATGTGGGTCTTCTTAATTCCAGGCCTGGTGCTCTCTTCGCTGTGCCACCAGCTGTCTATATCCTGCCCCCATGGCATAGTGGGAAGGGTACCGGAAGATCTGGAAGCAATCCTTGGATACTCTCATAGGAAGAAATTCCTCTGTAAACCTTAGAGTCTGCACCTGTACCAGTACCAGCACAGGAAGAAATCCAGGTCACTCAAAAGGAGGGGATCCAGCATACCAGCTACACCAACCAAAAATGCCACAGGGAACAAAGTCTAGCTATGGAACAAAACCATGATTCAGGGAATATGAGTAACCCAAAGAAGACAATGACATTTATATTCATATCTACACACACACACACACACACACACATATATATATATATATATACACATGTATACATATACATTCACACATATGTGTATACATATATACGTACACCCATGCACACAAAATAGTAGATTTAAAGATCCCACCAAAGAAGGAAAGAATTACTCTGTAATAGCTACAAGCTGTGACACAAAGAAAAAAACTGTTTCCCACAAAGGACTACATTAATATCTAATAGAAATAAAGCAATAGATTAATAAAAAGAGAGAAAATTTCTAGAGGAAGGAATTAGAAGGATAATAAGCAGTTTAGAAGAGAAATGAGGCAGCTAGGTGGCTCTAAAGCGCTGAGCCTAGAGTCTGGAAGACCTGAATTAAAATCTGGCCTTAGATACTTGCTAGCTGTGTGACCCTGGGTAAGTCACTTAATATCTATCTGCCTTGATCCACTGGAGAAGGATGTGGGAAACCACTCCAGTATCTTTGCCAAGAAAACTCCATGGACAATATAGTTCATGGGGTCATGAAGAATCAGACATGACTGAACAAAGAAGAGAAATGAAACCCAAGAGATAAAATCCTGAGAAAGTAGAACAAACAAAAGAGAAACCAGTGACTCCATGAGACAACAAGAAATATTAGACAAAATAAAAAAGACTGAAAAATAGAAAATAAATGAAAGATAGCTGGTACGAAAAACAGCTGAATTGAAGAAAAGGTCAAGAACAGATAGTTTAGGTTTCCTTGGACTCCATGAGAACTAATATTTTTTTCTTTTTTTTATTAATTTTTTTTTATTTTTAGTTTGCAACAAACAGTTCTACATAATTTTGAGTTCCAGTTTTTCTTCCCTCCCTCCTCCCCTCTCTCCCCAAGAAGCCATGGAATCCCATATAACTTGCATGTATAACTTGGCATTGAATTAATTTATACACTAGTCAAGTTGTGGAGAAGAACCATGACCAGTGGAATGACTCATGAGAAAGAAGAAACAGAACCAGAAAAAAACCCACAATCCAACAACAAATACAAAAGAGAGAAAAAAAAAGTGGGGGGGGGGGAAGGCGAGTTTGAAGTGTGCCTCGATTTGCATTCATACTTCATAGTTCTTTCTCTGGATGTAGATAGCCCTCTCCATCATGAGTCCTTTGGAGCTGTCTCTGCATATTGTGTTGCTGAGAAGAGCAAAGTCTGTCAGGGTTAGTCATCACAGAATCAATATATATCTGTGGTTGTGTATAATGTTCTTTTGGCTCTGCTCCGCTCACTCAGCATTACGTCGTGTAGGTTCTTCCAGGTTGTTATGAAGTCCGTATCATCCCCATTTCTTATCACACAATAGTATTCCATTACCTTCATATACCACAGCTTGTTCAGCCATTCCCCAATTGATGGGCATCCCTTTGATTTCCAATTCTTAGCTACCACAAAAAGAGCCGCTATAAATATTTTTGTACATGTGGGTCCTTTTCCCACTTGCGTGATCTCTTTGGGATACAACCCTAGCTGGCTCAAAGGGTATGAACATTTTTATAGCCCTTTGGGCATAGTTCCAAATTGCTCTCCAAAATGGCTGGATCAGTTCACAACTCTACCAGCAATGTAACAATGTTCCAATTTTCCCACATCCTCTCCAGCATTTATCGTTTTCCTGTTTTGTTATTTTAACCAATCTGACAGGAGAAAGATGGTATCTAAGAGTTGTTTTGCTTTGCATTT
>JAQQSZ010000126.1:15771-29305 GCA_028646595.1 Phalanger gymnotis | reverse complement strand
AGAAGTCTGGCACCTGCCACAGCTCACTGATTCAGGGCGCTAGGAACCCCTCCGCCCGGCTCCTGGTCTGGTTGGTCCGCGAGGCCCACGCTGGGCTCTGCTCCGCTCCCAGCTCTGTGCGTGAAAGACCTCACCCAGAAACCATCCAGGCTGTCCTGGGCTGGAGCCTTGCCTCTCTCTGCTATTTTGTGGGTTCTGCAGTTCTAGAATTGGTTCAGAGCCATTTTTTATAGGTTTTTGGAGGGACTTGGCAGGAAGCTCATGCTAGTCCCTGCTTTCCAGCTGCCATCCTGGCTCTGCCCCAGACCTCAACTCTTTACTGAGCAAACAAGCTCTTAGATGTGAGCTCCCTACTCACCCATTCTCTTCGTCCCCAAACCCCTTGACATAATATCCCACCTTCTTTCTCACAGCCAAGGTTAGTGCTTTTACTTGTGCCCTTGATTCAAATTTTCCAGCAGACTGGATCCTTAATTACCCTCTCAAAACTTCAAACTCTTTCTGTCTGCTGATTCCTTTCTCATTTATTACTTCAACCATCTCCAAGTCTCCTCTATTCTAAAAACAAAAAACACTATCCTACCATCCGCTTAAACAGTCTTGCCTCCCTATGTTAGCCAAATTCTTTGAAACTAAAAAAGAGAATGGAATAATGTATTCCTAAGAGCAAGACTCAACCCAAAGTGACATGTCCTATAAGCCTAATTGTAATCAGCAAAAAACATGGGCATTCAATGAAAGAGAGGCATTTGAGCAGTGCTACCAAAAAACAAAGTCATCTAGGTAGCTCAGTGGATAGAGCACTGGGCTTGGAGTCAAGAAGACCTGAGTTTCAAATTCAGCCTCAGGCACTAGCTGTGTGACTCTGGACCAGTCGTTTAACCTGTGTTTGCCTTAATCTGCTGAAGAAGGAAACGGCAAACCACTTTAGTATCTTTGCCAAGAAAACCCCTACAAGATCACAGAGTTAGACATGACTGAACAACAACCAAAAAACAGAACACATAAGCAGATTGTTTTGCAAACATCCCAGACAACATAAACACAAGATAAACAAATATAATAACCAAGGCAGGTGCCGGTTATTAAATAACACCCATAAAAAGAAAAGGATGGGGGGAGACCTATAGGGTTAAAAACAGAGGAACCAGCAAGAGATTCTTTAAAAATACAAGAAAAGACATGGGTGAAAGAAGTAATGCTATTGGAACAGGCCTGAAGCACTATGGTCTAAGCTATCGCACACTTCCTATGGGTGAATCAATGTTTTTTCATTGTACTTATGAGAGAGTAAGTAAATGGCAGAATAGGGAGGTGCATAAACAGGAAAAAAAAATAGGGAGATGATGGTGTGTGATATAATCTTGAGTCAATATGAAACAATAAAGAGAAAACAACCCCTATACTCAGTCTCTCAGAAAGAAGAGAGGCTACAGGAGAAAGGGGAGGTTGCAAAGAGAGGGATTGAAATGAGAAAAAAGGGAAATCTCGATTCAACAGTGGGAGGGCGTCCTGCTGAAGAATACTCCCATGAGAGTGAGGGGAAAAATAGTCTTTAATAGGAGATGAGGACCTTAACTGGGAATAAACCATAGGAATTTGGTGCCTACTTTTGAGAGTGTTGTGCCTCCCTATCAGCTAGTAGAGGCAACTGACATCAAAAGGTGAGAGGACAGAGACCCAGAAAAGAGATTTTATTTCAGATGGGGTAAAATGTCCATAAGGAAGTCAAGATTAATAATAAATTGCATAATCAGGTCACAGAAAACTGTGTATGCTGGGACAGCACTTATATCGTCTCTGTCTCCTTTAGGATTTGATTCTTTTAAGTGTGAGGCACAACAGGAAAAAGGAGGGCAGGGTCTTCTCTTCAATGCAGTACATCTGGGAAGCTTTCATTCCATGAGGAATAAAAAGGGTAAAGAAAGCATAAATGTAAGGACCATGAATCAAAGAACAGAAGATTAAAATAAGTAATGAAGAGGATGAGGGAATTTCTTTTTAGAAAAAGGAGCAGAATTTTTTTAGGGTAAAAGTTAGAAGAATAAGAGGAAGTTTTTTACTACTATTGACTGAAAAAGGAAGAATTAGGAAGAAAAATGAATAAAACACCCAAAATGAGGAAAGAATGACAAATAGGAGTAGAGTACTTGAGGGTGAGGAGAAGGAAGCCTATTGGGAATAAAGTTGTTTAAAGTAGATCAAGCAAAAATAAAGAGGAAAATGCGAAGAAGAAAACTAAAAATTCTAATTGAGGAAAATATTAGGTACAAATGAAGGAAAACATAACTCTCATAACTTGAAATGGATTAAAAAGGTCAGCAAACTAAAGTTGAGGGCTAAGTCCTATTTTTATAGGGCTTAAGCTATGACTGAGTTTTATATTTTAAATACAATAAAACTTTATTTTAAAATATATTAAAAAAATTCTTATCCCAGAGCTATACAAAAGCAAGCTGTGGATGGGATTTAGTTCCCTTCATGGTTGCTGATCCCTTATTTCAACAATACAACAAAACTTTTAAGAGAATGATAAAGTTGATAAAAACAAAATCCCACTATTAAAAGAAACACACCTAAAGACATAAAATAAAAATTAGGAGCTAGAACAGGTGAACCCAAAACAGGAATTGTGATCATGTTACAAAAGTAAAAACAAAAATTCACACTATAAAAAGATTAGCAAGAATACCAAATTACGCTAAAGGAAACAACCAATATCAACATTAAATGTATGTGCTCCAAATGCCTTAATACAGTTCATAAAGGATAAAACTGAATTATAAGAAGACATTGTAGTACAGCAATGGGAACAAATTTAACAATTTGAAAATATAGAATTGAATTATTGGAGAAACAAGCTAATAGATAATAGCAGTCTTCTATATGGGACTGCTAAAGAATATACCCATTTCTAAACACCACATAAAACTTACAAACTTTGACCATGTTTTAGGGCACACATATATTGCAAATACATGTAAAAAAGCAGAAGTAAATATCTTTGACAATGAAATAAAGCTAATATTCAGGGAGACAGACCCAAATAGGGACTTAAAGATAAAATCCTAAATTGTGAGTGGGCCAAAGAGCAAATCATAGAAACAATAATTATATGAAAGAAAATGATTATCAGGAAACAACATATCAAAATTTCTAGAATGCAGCTAAAACAGTCTTCTGGGGAAAAAAACCATATCTCTAAAAGCATGTTAACAAAATAGAAAAGAAGATTCATGAACTGAATGTATGTTTTTTTTTCTAAATTAGGAAGCCAAAAAATAAACTCCAAAAAAGCACAAAAGATGATATATGAAAGTTAAAGGAGAAACAAATGGGAAAAAAATTTAAGACTACAGAAATGATAAAGCTAAAAGGTGGTTATTTGAATAGACTAACAAATTGATAACTTGGTTAAATAGAAGAGGTCAGAAAATCAGATCCACAAAATAACAAAGAAACAAGGTGAAATCAGCAAAACTAGAAGAAATTAAAAGAATGATCAGAACTACTATACTCAGTTTTATAGTACCAAAACCAAGATCAAAAAAAGTAATAGAGGAATATCTTCAAAAAAACAAATTTCCCAAACTAACAGAAGACTGAAAAGAGAATTTAAATCTAATCTCATAAAAGGAAGCATTATTAGCATTAAAGGAATTAACAAAGGGGGGAGGCGGAGAAATTTCTGGTCCTGATTGTTTCACAAGGGAATTCTATTAAACTTTTAAAGAATAATCAGCATTATGTGCAAAAGTTACTCAAAAACTGAGAAAGAAAGCACTCTGATGCCTCTGGGACAAGTACAGTTCTAATACCTAAGCCAGGGAAGGTTAAAGCAAAAAAGGTGAACTATATAACAAAATCATTAATGAACATTTATAAATTTTAAATAAAATCCTTTTAAGTGGACTATAGCAAATCATCCAAGATAAAAATTCATTATGATCAAGTTGGATTTATACCAAGGACACATGAATGGTTCAACATTAAGGAAAAAAAATATATGAAAAACAAAAACATCCCAAACCACATGATTTGTCTGTAGATGTATAAAAAGTCATTGACAAAGTCCAACAACCATACTAAAAGTTATATAAAGTATCAGGCATAGAGGGATCTTTTTTAAAAATATAAATAAAAATATGTAATAAATAATATAATATATATAATATAACATAAAAATATATAATAATAAAATAATGTAATAAAACCAAAAGCAACTATCATATACAGTAGGAACATACTAGGAGCTGTCCTAGTAAATACAGGAGTAAAGGAGGATGCTCATTTTAAAAAATTATTTGTTGTGGTTCTAGAAATGCTAGCAATTGCAATTAGGCAAAAGAAACTAAAGACATAAAGATAGACAAAGAGGAGATAAAAGGCATCCCTATTTATCAATGGCACAATTGAGACAATTGCTTCAGCAAAGTTCAGGCTACAAAATAAGCCTACAAAAATCAACAGCATTTCTATATAATAACTAAATCCAAGAGGAAAAAAATAGAGAACTTAGTATACAAAATAACTAGAGAATGCATAAAATATATTGTTGTGTGCTTGTCCTTTGTTTTTGAAGGAGACCAATAAAAAAAATATGTAAGAATCAGCCTATCAAAGTCCACAAAATTTTTGTATAGATTTAATTTCAAAGTTGTCCTTAAAGAAAGTATTGTTTGAACAATATAAGTATCTGGAGGAATATTCGGTGTTCATGATTGGGATATTCCAATATATTAAAAATGACCATACTGTCAAAGTTAATTCACAGTTTTAATGCTATACCAATCAAACTATCAGAATTCAATAAAATAATATAATTCATTTGGAGAAGCTGAAGACCTAGAATATCAGGGAAAACAATTTAAAAGATAGAGATAAAGAGGGAATAGTACTTCTAGACCTCAAATTTTAAGGAAGCAGTCATTGAAACCATTTGTTACTGGTTAAAAGCTAGAGAATTAGATCAAGGAAACAGATTAGACAAAGAAGAATCAGAAATAATGGAGCTCAATAGCCCCACTGTTCTATAAACTAGAAAATATAAGTTAAAAAAATCTATTTGATAAAAATGGCTGGGAAAACTGGAAAATAGTCTGGAATTAATTAGGCTTATACCAACATCTTATGCTATGTTCCACAATAAATTTGAAATGTACATGGGACCTTATTATTAAAGAAGTAGAAGAGAAGCTGATCATGTGCTTTTCACAGCTATGAATAGATGTATTCTTAACCAAACAAGGGATGGAGTCAATTATAAAAGGTAAAAGATAAATTTGATCATGTAAAACTAAAACGGTTTTGCACAAACAAAATACACCTAGAATAAGAAAAGAAGCAGTTGAATGGGAATTTTTTAAATCAAATTTCTTAGAGGTGGGTTTTATATCCAACATATATAACCAACAAACAGATTTGCATATGTGTATGTATAACCACCAAAAGCCATTCCCTGATAAGTGACCTAAGGATATCAATAAACAGTTCTAAAAAGAATTGCAAAACTATTAATAACCATATGAAACAATGTTTCAAATCACTAATAATAAGAGAAATGCAAATCAATACAACTCCTGGGTTTCACTGCACACCTAGCAAATGGTCAAAGATGATATAAGATGGTAATAAGGTTGGAGGAAGTATGGAAAGATAGGTGCACTAGCACATTGTTAGTGGAGCTATGAATTGAGACAATCATTTTTTAATTTTAAGTTTTTAAAAATTTTTTTGTTTTTAGTTTTCAACATTCACTTCTGTAAGATTTTGAGTTCTAAATTTTCTCCCCTCCTCTCCATTTTCTCTTCCCCAAGACATGTAGTCTGATATAGGCTATACATGTACAATCATATTAAATATATTTCCACATTAGTCATGTTGTAAAGAAGAATTAGAACAAAGGAAAAAACCACAAGAAAGAAGAAATGAGAGAAAGAGAGAGAGAGAGAGAGAGAGAGACAGAGAAAATAATATGCTTTGATCTTCATTCAGGCTCCAAAATTCTTTCTCTGGATGTGGATAGATTTTCCATTGTGTCAAACAAAATAAAAAAAAATTAAAAAATAGAAGAAAATGTAAAATACCTCATTGGAAAAACAGCTGACCTGGAAAATAGATCCAGGAGAGATAATTTAAGAATTATTGGTCTACTTGAAAGCCATGATCAGAAAGAGACTGACAGCATCTTTCAAGAAGTTATCATTGAAAGCTTCCCTGAAGTCCTAGGATAATCATTTTGGAAAGCACTTTAATATTATACGGATTGAATGACTAAAATATCCAAATGCTCTTTGGCATATAAAGTCCAATACTAGACTAGTGCCAGCTAGGTGATGCAATGTCTGGCCTGGTGTCCAGAAGACTCATCTTCCTGAGTTTAAATCTGGCCTCAGACACTGACTAGCTGTCTGACCCTGGGCAAGTTACTTAATCCTGTTTGCCTCAGTTTCCTCATCTGTAAAATGAGCTGGAAGGAAATGACAAACCACTCCAGTGTCTTTGCCAAGCAAACCCCACATGGAGTCACAGAAAGTCAGACATGACTGAAACAACTGAACAACAACAGCACTAGATTTTTAACTCGAGTGGGTCAGTAATTGAAGAAAGTCTCCATATACTCTAAAATATTTATAACAATTTTAGTTGTTTCAAAGAATTGGAAGCAAAGTAGATGCCTATCTTTTGGCAAATGGCTAAACAAATTGGGTTACCTTAATGAATCTTACCAAGTTGTAAGAAATGAAAAGTATGAGTTCAGAGAAAGATCTAATGCAAAATGAAGTAAACAGAACCAAGAAAGCAATATACACAATGATGATAGTCATGTGAGTGGAAAGAACAAACACAATCAAAAATAAATGTTGCAGAATTACTAAGAACAAGTATGTCTCCAAAGAAAAAATAACAGGACACCTAGACGCCACTCTCGTAGAAGTGGGGGTGGGGTGCATGGCTGTGATACGTTGCATATATTTTCAGATTTTTTTCATGTTTTAATGATTTTTGCTTCTTTTTTTCTTTTAAAAAAATTTTGTTACATGAGATGGTTCTTTGGAAGGGGAAAAGAAAGCAATATTGGGTGAAATTCTGGTGATGTGGAAAAAAACATTATCGTTATTTTTAAATTATGTTCTAGAAGTGTGTTCCTGATCAGTAGTAAATAAGATAAATGCTTATTAAAACAGCTCTGGGGTTCCACTTCGTATCCCTTAGGGTTGTAGAGAGGATAAAAGATAAATATAGTGTCAGAGTGGTTTGGGAAAGACAGGCATACTAATTCACTGTTGGACAAGCTGTTAACAGCCATTCTGTAAACAGTTTGCAATTATGTTAGAAAAGTCAGTTACCTCTTCATATCCTTTGAAATAGTGATTACTACTGGGCATAAAACCCAAGTATGTCAAAGACCAAAAAAATTATAGACTCTTCATATACCAAAATGTTCATAGCAGTTTTTAAAACAGCAACAATGTGGACATAAAATAGGTGCCCGTTGATTGGCAACAAGTGAATAAATTCTGATGTGTGAGTATAATGGACTGAAAATTTACCATTAAAATAATGAATATGAAGAATTTAGAAAAAACATAGGAAGATATATGAATGATGCAGAGCAAAGTAAACAGAGGCAGAACACTATACACAAGGACTTCAGTAGTATAAATTAAGAAACACTAAAAAAATCAACTGAACTCTAATTAATTGTAATGACTAATCTCAGCCCCAGAGAATAGATAATGAAATACTCACCTTCTTTAACAGGTAATAGATTGTAGGTAGAATGTGGTAAAAGCTGTCACACTCAGTAAGAATGTTTACTGGTTTTGTTTAACATTTTCTTTTTACAATGGGGAAAGTCTCATTTGTCTGGGAGTATGCTAGGAAATAATTGATGTTAAAACAATCCACATTAATAAAAGCTTTTTAAAAAATTAAATATAGTAATCAATACCTACGGCATCCTGTAATCTACCACTCACGTATCCCTGCCTACAAAATGGCATGCTGCTCACTGGGCATGACCTATACTTAAAAAAGTGATGCCAACTCTTTGTGGTTACTGCTTCCTTTTCAATGTTTACAAACCATTCCTTTAAAAGTATATTATGTAATTTTTTCAGGAATAGAAAGTAAATTTATTGACTTATAATTTACAGAGTCTATTCTTATCTCTTTTTTTGAAAATTGGATGAACGTTCCCCTTTCTCTATTTTGGTACTTTATTTCCTATTCTCCAGTTTTTCAAAGATCACTCTTAGTAGCTCACTAATCATATTTATTGGTTCTTTCAGTATCTTGAAATATAGTTTGATTGCTGTAGTCCATAAGATTGTAGAATCACAGAGTCTGTAGAACTGGAAGGAACCTTAGAAGTCATTAAGATCAACCCCTTCATTTTAGAAATTAAAAACCTGAGGCCCACTACAGGTTAAATGACTTTCCTGAGGATATTGAGATAGTAAGTGGCAAGTCTGATATTCAAAAAAAAGTCCATTGACTCCAAATCCAGCATTCTTTACACTAGCTGCCGAATTAATGCTCATAGGACAGCTTTAATTTTTTTATTCTTTGCTTTTTTTCCCCTTTTTAAAAAACCACTCTGCCATCTTTGCAAAAGTAGAAGGGAGTCCCACTGAACTGGGGACCATATTGTTAAATTATTCATCACCTCCTTTCCAAATTGATGGTGATAAATTCCTTCATGTTTGCCTAGTATGGTCCTCAAATCTGTTAATAGGACCTTATCCAAAGCTGGTTCGTGCTTGGTAGAACCTGCTAGAGTCTGTGCTACCCTGACGTGGGTGTTTGTCAACCCAGCATCACCTTCATAACAAAATGAGGTACCCGAACAGGATTTTTGTGGAGGTTACCATCCTCTGTTACTCTGCCTGTTTTCTTCCTTCGAGTATCTCCAGCTAGGCAGAGCATGGAATTAACATTGTCCACATATTATAAGTCTGACACTGTCATTTCTATGTACGAGACCCTTCAGTGACTCTGTGTTGTCTCTAGAATAAAATACAAATTCTTCATTCTGGTATTTAGAATACTAGAATTAAATATTTAGAATACATCCAAAATCTACCTCTCACCTACTTTTCCAGTTTTATTTCATGTTACTCTCTTTCACATACTGTGTTCTAGTGAAGTTGGACTATTGCTTTTCCTAAATTGAGATTCCCATCTCTTGTTTCCATGCACTCATAAAAACCACACAGTTCCTTTCTCATCCCTGTCTCCCCAAATTGCTATCTTCTTTTAAGCCTCAGATCCTAAGCCACCTCTCCCCTGAAGTATTCCCTGAGTTCCCAGTTATTAGTGTTCTCCCTCTGCTGGCATTACCTTGTATTTATTCATTTTCTATCTATACTGTATCACCTATCCCACACCCAAGTCTAATGTATAAAGATAGCAGTGACTTGAGAATAGCTGTAGGAATGCTGGACAAAGTCACCACTTCTAATGATCCCTCCAGTATTGCTAAGTAGAGCTCCAGGGTGATTTGCACAGCCCTGGTGTTAGCTCTTCATGGCATGATGGGACGTGAAAACAATTTACTTACGAAGTGCATATGGAGAGTTCTTGCTGAGGGAGAAGTAATCAAAAAGATAACCTCACAGACTCTTTCTTGTAGTGGCTGAGTGCAGTTTCTGACTTAGAAAAAAGCTGAAATGATAAGCAGCAAATAGCGTCACAAAAATAAAATAGTAATATCATAGAGGAAATAATTCGCTATAGATATGGAAGGTGCAAAAATAAAATGTATTGTAGCAAATAACATAAAAATGAAATTAAATGTATTCTAACATCAGAAATAACTGGCTATTGATGTGGAAGTCATTTGTATGCCAGCTCTTTATGTATAATCAGACTATCAACTTGTTAGCGCAAAGATCAGAACCAATTCCAAATAAGAAAATAGAATAAAAATGAGAAAAAGATACAGCATGCAGTTCAGGCAGTTTCAACCTAATCTAGTTAAATAAGCTGCTTAATGAAAAAGGAAATGGATTTTAAAAAGTCAATGCAAATATCAGTACACAGAATTACTATTACTTTGGGAATACTTTAACCAATGTAAATCAGTCAGTACAATGAGATCAAAAGAACCCAGAAACCACTGTTAACTATCAAATACTTGATCTTGTCAAGTGTAGAGACATGACAGCAAAGGGCAAGAGTAATACTGAATATAAAATTGCTTATAAAATCTGGAGGAAGTTGAAATGGCAGGAGGTGCTTAGAGAATCTGTGGTAGTGACCAAAGCCCAAGGAGATCAGGGCCTGCTTCTTCCTCAAATCAGCTGAGCAGGATGAGTACATTGCCCTAGACAGCCTTTTTTGTATATAGAAGTGATAAAGATTTTATCACCTTCCCAGTCAGTCAGCACACAGTTCAATGTCCAGAAGCACAGTTTCCAGTGGCAACATGGGAGACATGATTCAGAAACTTTATTCATGCTCAAGAAGATGATGAAGATGAAGAATGTCAAAGAGACCGTTCTTATGTTCAGATTTTATGATGGAGGCTCAGAGAGAAGTAGACATCAAATTATCAGCTCCCTTCTTCCCAAGAAAGAAAAGCCCTATGAGTTGGTGTAATGCCTCTTCAAGGGTGCCAAAGAATATGCAGCAGAAGCTGTAGGTTAAATGGCCAAGAGCCCTGATGATACTCACAAGCCAAAACCATTTGCAAGGAGCAGGTGCCCATCTCAAGGAAGACTCAGAAAAAAGAGCCTGCTTATAGCAGGAGAATGACAACAATAGTCAAGCCAAGATGTGCATATAGTAATTGAAACTCCGAAAGAGTAGGTTCCAGAGAAGTTTTTTTTCAGATGGTGGCTGAGGCTCACTCCTTAGCAGTGGTGAGCTGAGAAGATACCAGCACCCATCACATGCCCAGCTTCTAATCTGTCTGTAGAGAAGTGCCTATAGAGCCAAAAAGGTTATCATGTGGAGGAGAGGCCAACTTGGACATGGAAGAGTGCCAAGAATCGGGCTTTGTAAAGTGCAAGAGAGCTTTCATTGGTAAAGATCAGACATGAGACAGCACTATCCTCCAGCTAATGAACTCTCAGGCAGAAACTGAAGCCAAAGCCAGTTCATCTGTCACAATTGATGAGATAAAGCCCATGACCAACAGCCAAATCTGGTTTGCTGATAGTAAAAGACTGTACCAAAAATTTAACCACTGTCACAGGATCAATGATATCCAGCTTTTTATTGTCGATGCTCCATCAGCAATGGCAGCTATGAATTTTATCCTTACGTCATCTTTCCAAATAAAGTCCTGCCCTACAAGAACTAGACTTTGAATGAGGGCAACCTGTTCAATACTGTCATTGTCTAGCAATATAACACCTGCCCTCCCCGCAACCTCCATACTTTCTTTCTCTCTCTCCTTCTCTTCCTCCTCTTCTTCTCAATTTTACTCTCTCCCACCCTTCTCCCCACTCCCATTTGTCACTCTGTCCCCTATATGCCCTGGGCAGCATGGTGTCTTGTCTCTCTTTAGCTAAGGGTTTTTAAATCTTTGTTGGACTTTTGTTTTTATCTTTAGTTACATTTTCTAGGTTTTGTTTGGATCAGTGAACTTTTAAAAATTAATAAAAACATACAAAAATCTTATGGAGGAGGATGGTGAATTATGAATAGTGAATTATGAATAGGTGAAGATTATGAATAGTATTGCTTCATTAAACAGTGAGAATCAGTGATGAGAAATACAAGTTAGTAAGCTCAGCAAGAGTCCCAATTAAGTGAAATTATCTTGAGACCTTTTAAGAGTGAAACTAAAAATAGGAGAATTAACTGACAAAAAATGGAAAAGTTATGTTAATGATACACAGATGCTTTATGTTATCTAATTTCAACTGCTCTCACTGCAGCAAGGCAATGCTTTTACTGTAATAATAATGATAATGCTAACATTTATATAACACTTAAAAATAATCTCATTCAATCCTCACAACTCTGTGAGGTAAGTACTGTTATTATCCCCATTTTAAAGATGAGGAAACAGAAGCCAACAGTGACTTTCCCAGGGTCACACAGCTAATAAGGGTTTGAGGCTGGGTTTGAACTCAGGTCTTCCTGACTCCAGGTCCAGCATTCTACCCACCATACCACATAGCCACCTTTCTACTCTAACTGATTCTCTCTTCCACTCTCCTCAAGCCTCCTTCACTAATCCCTGAGAAAACAGGCCATCCATTTTGAGCCCTACTTCTCTGCATCTCATATCCCTCATTCTCTCTTCACTGCAGTCTCTGATAAAGAGGTGGCCCTTCTCACCAAAGTCAGTCCCTACTTATGTATGCTTATGATCCCATTCCCTCTAGTCTTCCCTAGCAAATTTTCCCTACAATCATCACCTTTCTTGCTTATCTTTTAGTGTCTCCTTAAAGTCTTATTTTTTTTCCTACTGCCTACAAACACCTGCCTAGAGTCTCCCATATTTTTTTACTTTTAAAAAATCTTCTAAACCATATCATTTCCTCAAGCTATATAGTTATCCTATGTCCCTCTTCCCTTTGTTAGTGAAACTTCTAGAAAAAAGCTATCTATATTCATTGCTTTTTCCTCTCTTCTTACTCTCTTCTCAGCCCTTTGCGATCAGGATTCCAACCTCATCACTGGATAAAAACTGCTCTCTACACAGCTACCAACACTTAATTGTCAAATCTGGTAGCCTCTTCTCAATCTACATATTCATGATATCTTTCTCTCTTAGTTTTCCTCCTGTCCTGACTACTCTTATTTAGATTCTTTTGCTGGATTATCATCTATATATACCCCCAAACTGTGAGTATACTCCGAGGCTCTATCTTGGGCCCTCTTCTATACACTCTGGCTTAGTGACCTGATCAACTTACATGGATTTAATTATGATCTTTCTGTTGACAATACACAGATCTATGCACCTCCAGTTACTCTGCTAAGTTCCAATCATATCACAAACTGCCTACCGGACATTTTAAACTGAATCTCCAGTAGGCATCTCATATTCAACATGTTCAAAGCACTATCTTTACCCCTAAACTTACCCCTTTAAAACTTCCTTATTTCGAGGGGGCAGAGCCAAGAAGGCGGCTGGAAAGCAGGGACTTGCGTGAGCTTCCCGCCAGGTCCCTGCAAAAACCTGTAAAAAATGGCTCTGAACAAATTCTAGAACTGCAGAACCCACAAAATAGTGGAGGGAAGCAGGGATCCAGCCCAGGATAGCCTGGATGGTCGCTGGATGAGGTCTGTCCCAGTGTGGGTGGCGGCAGGACCAACCAGACCGGGAGCCAGGCAGAACAGGCCCTAGTGCCCTGAATCAGTGAGCTGTGGCAGTTACCAGACTTCTCAACCTACAAACACCAAAGACAACAGAGAAGGTTAGTTGGAAAAGCTGTGAGGGACAGAGTGAAAAGAGTTCGAGGTTCAGCCACCACCCTGGGGGGGCAGTGGGGGTGGTGCAGCTACAGAATTACAGCTGCAGTTGCTTCTGGCCCCAGGCCCACCTGGTGGGAGGAATTAAGTGGTGGAT
>JAQQSZ010000126.1:0-15271 GCA_028646595.1 Phalanger gymnotis | reverse complement strand
GGAATACCATACACACTCAATTGGGTATCTTACCCCACAGGAAAGGGCAGGGAGGGCAGATGGGGGAGGAGCTAATCAAAAACAAACTCTTTTGAAAAGGGACAGGGTTAAGGGAGAAAATTGGATAAAGGTGGATAGGTTAGGAAGGAGCAAAATATAATTAGTCTTTCACAACATGAGTATTGTAGAAGGGTTATACATAATGATACACATGTGGCCTATGTTGAATTGCTTGACTTCTTAGGGAACGTAAGTGGGAAGGGAAGAGGAAAGAGAATTTGGACCTCAAAGTCTTAAAAACAGATGTTCAAAAACAAACAAAAAAAAGTTTTTTCATGTAACTAGAAAATAAGTTACACAGACAATGGGGCATAGAAATTTATCTTGCCCTATAAGAAAGGAAGGGAAAAGGGGATGGGAAGGGAGTGGGGTGACAGAAGGGAGGGCTAACTGGGGAATGGGGCAATCAGAATATCTGCCATCTTGGAGTGGGGGGGAGGGTAGAAATGGGGAGAAAATCTGTAATTTGAACTCTTGTGAAAATCAATGCTGAAAACTAAATATATTGAATAAATTAAATTTAAAAAAAAGAAAAAAAAAGAGTTGAGGTCCTCAGCTGAGCTGGTAGAAGAGACATTGTGGGAGGATTGGGAAGGGAAGAAAAGGTTTGCAATCCCTTTTGTGGGAATTAGTGGAAGACAAATCAACTGCCTTGTCACAGTGAGGGACCAGGGGATGTTGAATAGTATAAATTTATAATGCATTTAATCAATAGGATTGTAAGATGTCCTCCAGTTGTGCTGAACAGTAGGTAAGGGTGAAATCTAGTATATGACCATATCTAAAGTTGACAACTCTTGTCAAGCTGACCTATACAACATATCTAACATCCAGCTCTCTCTCCATGCCTACAACCATTACCTTTGTTTAGGCTCTTCACTTTTACCTGGACTTTTGCAATAGCTTTATAATTGAGGTTACTTCTACTAGGTTCTCCCTTCTTCACTGTATACTAAACACAGCTGTTAAACAAAAAGTTCTAAGACACAAATTTGACATCAATTACCTGCTCAAAAATCTTCTGTAGTTCTTATGCCTTTTGAATGAACTATAAACTTGGTCTGGTATTTAAGACTTTTCACATTCCAGATCTATCTTTCCAGGCATATTTTCTATTATTTCCCTTCAAATATTTTCTGTTAAAGACTAAGTGGCCTACCAGCTATTTTCTGAACTTGATATTCCATCTCTTGATTCTGTCCCTTAGCACAAACTGTCTCCCATGCATGGAATGCTCTCCTATTTACTTTTTTGCCAATCAGAACCCCTAGCTCCCTTCAAGATGTAATTGGCTGTCCGCACATACCTAGAATACACTCTTTACCTCTGCCTGATAAAGTCTTTTTCCTTTAATAACTCAAAATACCTTTTTCTGTATGAAGCCTTTGTAGACCCATCCAATTGCAAGTTACCTCCTTTTCACACTATTTTGTAGTTAACTATTCTGAATTTATTTGTATTCACTTTAAATGCATGCTACATACATTTGTAAATGTCTTTGTTGCCTATCCTGTTAGAATATAAGCTCTTTTTTGTAGGAACTGTTTTATTCTTTGTGCCTCTTGATACACTCTGTATGTTCAACACTTAACACAGTGTTCAACACCAGTCAGCATATGATAAATGCTTCAAGTATCAAGGAAGATTGTAAACTCAGGTGATTAGAAGGGTGGTGGTGCTCTCAAAAGTTTGGAGGTTTATAGGGGAAGATCAGTAGTTCTATTTTAGTCATACTAAGTTTAGGATACCAATGGAACATGGAAATAGAAGTGTCTAGCAGATAGGTGGCTATATTGCATAGAAGTTCAGGAGGGACGACTTCTAGTAATATCATCAAGCCTGAGTGGTATCTAAGCTCAATTCCCCTCTATAACCTCAAAACATATAGAAATACCATAGAGTAGAAGAATTTCTACTCAAATTGTGGAGAAACCTCCAGAATAAGAAAACGATTTTGTAATAACTACTATTAAACCCCAGAAAGGACAAATGGAGTGGCCATAAGAACATTGAGAATGTTTGGAAGACCTAACAAAACAACGGAAGAGATAAAGAGTAAAATTAGAACACTAAATAAAAAAGAATTAACAGCTTAGAACTGGAAAAATCTTAGCAAGAAATTGGATACTTTGAAAAAGAAGAAAAATACAGAACTAAAAAACTGAGTAATACAAGAATTTTTGGAACGAAGGTAAAAAACACAAAAATTGGAAAAACATGTAAGGTCTGTATCATCAAAGCAACTGACCTAGAAGACATAGAATGGAGAGACAAGCCAAGAAGAATTAGTCTCCAAGAAAAAATGAAACAAAGATATCTGAATACCATATCTCAGGAAATCACAAAAGAAAAAATGCCCCAAAGTGTTGGAAGCAGAAAGCAAAATAGCAATGAATAGAATGAATAGGATGTCACCGGACAGGAACCTCAGATTTAACTCCCCAAGATGCATAGTTGCTAAACTATAGGGCCTCCAAATCAGAAAGAAAATACTACAAGCAGTAAGGCAGAGACAGATCACATAACCAAGTAACCATAGTCAGAATCACTCAAAACTGCTCACCAACAATGAGAAGGGAAGTAAAAAATTATCTTTTGAGAGCTGTTCCTTGTCCAAGAGACATAGAGGAAAAAAAGGATAAGCTCTGAATTAGGTTTTTTTTTTAAAGTTCTCTAGGAGAAAGTGAGGGGAGAAAATTCGTATTTCTCAAAAATGGGGTACCACACATGAAAGTAATTTAAACATATTGGTGGAACATAAGGAAGCAATAATAAGGGATGCAAAAACTATCTTTGCAGATTGACAAGGGAAGATTAAAAGTTATATTAGTAGAAATGTAATAAAGTGAGTAGGGGAAGGGGCTAGGAATAGGAAGTGGAAGGTGAGGTGTCTGGCCCGGAAGGTGGGAATCAGGAAGGGGAATGTCTAAAGCAAAAACAGAGAATAACTATGGCAAGCTAATTACAAAAAAAGGTGTGTGAATGTGGGGGAAAGAGAATGGAATAAGACCCAGTGATTTAGGTTTTGACTGGGAGAGGTTGAAGAATGGAAATATTCCAAGCAATATAAACAGGAAAAAAAAGCCCTATTATTGAGTTTTTAAATAATGATTTGATGAAAGGAAAAAAAAGGTTAACACTGTAAAAGTTAACGAAATGAACTTGCCCGTAATGGAAAGAGAGGGCAAAATGGATTGAAATTCAGAAGAAATACTAGGACTAGACACAGAGTAAGCACTTTACAAATGTTGGCTGTTAAGTAATAAAACTATAGTTTTTAAAAATAATTTTAAAAATATTAAAAATGAAAAGATATGGTCCACTGTAGTATACTACTGTACTTGTGAAAGCATGCCTCTTTCCTACCAATACCTTCCTCAAGGCTGTCAATGATTCATGTATAAATGATCCTTACGAGGGAAATTGGGCATATAGGTCAGTTATTATTCTTTTGGTCATCTTTTTTCAGTATTTCCTTTCCTTCTTCCTCCTACCTTGAGAATCTATCCCTCCATACCTGGATCTCCTCTATGTATACTTCTAGTTGAGAAAAAAAAAAGAAAGCAAAAAAAGGGTAATGTACTGAATCAGCACAGTTATGTGACTTTCTCTAGGAGTATTCAAGTATTTGCATAACTTCAAGTTCAAGAAAGGAGTGAAGATATGTTAGAAAAAACGAGCTGGGGCTAGCAACAGAGTGGGGAAAAAACTAGGGGACAAGGAATTCAAGGGAAGCAGATATCGTAGAGCTGAACCACGTGGTCAACTGTGAAGGAACAAAAGTGAAGCAAAATGATACAGGGACTGGAGGTTATGGCGAGATTAAGTTTAGGAAGAGTCAGGCAAAGAAAGAAATGAAAACATTTATAATTAGACAATAATTTCAGGGCTCAAGGTGGTACAGGCAGCACAGTTATAGGTGGTTTCCATATCCATTGTTATTTTAGCAGTGTCAACATAGAGGCAGTAGCACTAGCTGCCACAGATTGTTCTTCTAAATATTATAAGCTGAGGGTACAGGTATAAGAAGCTCTGATAGATCAATACATTTCTGAGAATAGACTGTCTAGTGCAGTGATTCTCAAAGGGCATACAGAAGGACGTTACTACGCTGAGAGTTTCAATTAGGTATGCCTCAAAATCCCCAACTCTTGCTCTAAGGTTTACTTTGTGGTTTGTTCTTCTAAGCATGACCTCACAGACTGATATCACCTCCTCCAGAGCCAGTCCTAAGAAACTAATGAAAAGGGGGTGGGGGTGGAGAGCAAAGAGGGTAAGAGACAGAGGAATCCTAAGGACCAGGTCAAGGTTGATGGATCTGGAGGCTTGACTGTTTGAGAAATCTTTCTTTGTTATCAACTGCTGAAATTCTTTTTGACAAAGAATACTGCACATAACCAAAAAGGTTTGAGAACCTTTATTCTAGTGTGCATCTGATTCTCTATGGCTAGATTTCTGAGATCTTGGTGGTAGCAGATGATTGTGATGTAGTCACATAATTCATTCACCATGGACTATGGCACCAGAAACTGGAAAGTGTGAGGAAGAGATATTCACATTTGCCTGTTAGCATCTTTGTCTTTCTCCACAGGTTAGACTAAACTTATACTTAACATCAACTTCAAAATCTTATCTCCAAGATATTGGGGAATCAGGTCCAGCTCTCATCTATACATCCGTGGAATTGTAGGCCCACTAATGCCTTTGTGCTCTCAAGCTCAATATCTCCAATGGATGTATCTCCTTCAGTACAAACCCTTCATTTATAGCTGTTCCTGTTTAATGGATCACAGAACTTCAGAGTCTGAGATGACATTGTGGTATCTGCATGAAGCCCTAGAATGTTACAATGCCTTACCAGTAAGATATATAGGTACTTGAGTGATTAGCCAAACAATCTACCTTGGAAAAATTAACTGGCTTAAGAATGAATATTGCTTTGATTATGACAGACAACAACAGGATGTGCCTATGTTCTCATATCTTGGGTAGGTACCACAGATGGACAATGATATGAATTTTACTGGAGGAGGAAAACTACTGGACTGAATTTGGAAAATTATAGATGTTCAATGACCCCTCCCCCCCACTGAAAGTTAGTCCTTCACACAAAAATCCATCTTTTTAACATCACTATTTTCCCAGCAAGTATCTAAAGAAACAAAACAATAGCCTCTTGCATGCAAAAAGTGGTATAAAAATGTCATCAAGGAAATGAGATAAAAAAGAAGATGAATAAGTTATGTAGTGAGAGACGAACTTTTAGATTATAAACTTCTTTAAGGCAGGGACTGTTTTTTATTAAATATATCCTTAGCACTTGGCACACAGTAGGCACTTAATGTTTCTGGGATTAGATACTCAGGAATAACATGGACAGCCTGAGTGCTGCCATTGTACCGATGGAAACACTTCTTTACAAACTCTAGTTCCCACCATGCCATTCCTTCTAACTTAATCCCACAACACTGAAGTTTCTGTAGTCATTGATTACTTACTTGGGAGAAGACGGAAGACACAGGCTGTCTTTCAATATGTCCTATAAACAGCCAGAGTAGCGAATAAGGAGCCAGTCAACACTGAGACCCACAGGGATCTCCTCAGTTCTCACTGGATTCTCACAGCCTCTGCACTTTTAGACTTTCCTAAAAACTGGCAGGAAGGGCAGCATGCCTTCTCTGTCACTTAATCTGGTGCTCTACCATCTATGGAGATCATCTTCACTCCACAGTTACCTTGTGTTCTGCCTCTTCTTGGCACCTCAGTTGCAATCTCCTCTCTGAATCCACCACGGCTGATTGCCAATGTGTAAGAAAAATGTGTTTAGGATCTATCCAATACAGAAAGGATTTGGAGTTCCCTTTACTGCCCTAGGCTATAGGCCTAAGAAGTAAACATAGGGGACAGTATATACCACAGGAACTGTCAGACACTGACAATCAACACCACCTCACAAGCTAAAGGATTATGGTTCACAGAGATTTTTCTAAGCTTAAGGTGCGGCTAAAACAGGAAGCCTGGTAAACCCTAAGCATGCCTATACTGTTATGGGCACTAAGCAAAGACAGAGAATTCAAGCTGTGGCAATTTTTTAAAAATGAAGCTCTAGGAAACAGGTTGAGCCAAATGGTCAGCTCCCTAATCCTAGAATGGCTGCCCTGGCCTTTAAACTCTGCTCTAAGCCGCCAGTTTTCTTCTTTAGCATTTTGCAGATACTCTGGCACACTTTCTCTCTTCCCAATTCAGACTTCAGCTGCAGACAAAGATTACCCTTTCCCCATGCAGAAGCATGTCTAATCACTGGTAGAAGACATGTTCTAGCTAGCCCATTCTTAGACAGTACAGATACAGAACAGGAGGCAGGAAATGGACCTGTGATTTCCCTGATGAGGTAACTTCCAGGTGAAGATGCTCCCTCTACCAATGCAGGTCAACAAGAGAGTTGCCCAGAATACTGAGAGGTTAGGTGACTTGCTCTAGTAACACAGAAGGTATATAGCAGAGGCATGACTTGAATTTAGGTGTCCCTGGTTCAAAAGCCATCTTCTCCACTAGCCCTGATGGCAGTATAGGTACTCTAAATAAGAGGGATTTAGAACTTAGTTGATTACATTTAGAAAACTGTGCAGTGCTTTCAGTAACCCCAAATCATATTGTGTCCATCTTTTTTTTAGTACTATTAATATCACTGAACACCGCAATTTCAGAAGAATCAAAATTTTAGGTAAGCCAAGAGGAAAGTAAACAGTAGGTTTGAGCAAGCTGAGCAATATTACTTAGGTGCAAAAAGACATCAGATGAAGGATATATATGGAGAGAAATAGGGAGGGAAAGAGAGAGAGAGAGAGACAGGGAGACAGGAAGAGAGAAAGAGAATGACAGAGAGAGAATAGGTGGTATTCCAACCACCATCTTGGTGACTTTTCAAACCTTAATTCCCCAATATGTACTGTCTTCTCCATTAGAATGCAAGCTTCCAGGGATTGTCCAGCTTTTCTATTTGTATTCCCAGTGCTTGGCAAGTAATAAGTGCTTAATAAACGTTCTTCTTTCATTCAGGAAGAATTCAGTGTAACAGATAGACAGCTCAAGTACTTCACTGGCCAGGGGAAGGCCTCTACTGCACTAGCACATTCACTACACTGAAAAATACATCAGGATAAATGGATATGAATGACTTTCCCTGGTATGAGGGATACACATACTAATCACATGTCCAGGGAAGTACTAAAGTACAATTTACATATGTCTTTCAAATTTATTTTCTTACAATAATTTAAAATTATAATTTATTTATTGCCACTTTAGAGATAGCCATTTTTCTACTCCTTCATAGGCATCCTTGATAAGTGACCAAGAAGTACTATAACACAAGCATATAAAAAAAAAAAAGAGATCCTCTATAAATCCACAATTTTACTCAAAATACACTGGCTTTATTTCTAAAACAAAACAGGAGAGAATTTAAACAAAACCAGAGGACCATATTTTTCTAAATTCCTACATATTTTACCTGTCCTCGATTGGGTGAGATATAGTGGAGAGATAAAGAATCAAAGCATGAAGATAAGAGAATTTATAAAAATCATAGTTCCAGTGTTGGAAAGGACTTTCAACCCCTTCATTTAGTAAATGTCAGAAAGAAGAATGTGAACCCAAGTCATCTGATTCCAGAGCTGAAGTTCCTTCCACTATATCATATCTAGTTTAATAAAAAGATGCTGAGAAAGGCTCTTTGTATTTTTAATATTTACAGTATTTTACAAAGCTCTACGCATTAAAAAAGGATATACAGAAAAAACACTACCAACTATCTATCATCAGTAATCCTCACTGGTGAGTTCACCATTTATAAGGAAGACATCATTCTGCGCAGCCTGTCACAGAGACTCATCTACAGCCATGAACGTTCAAATGATTATCATGATGAGGCCTTTCTATAAAGGTTATTAATTACCATCTGAAAGACTATATTCCATCTACAATCAGTCAACAAATATGATTTAAAATAATTTTTTAAATATGTTAAACTAAAATAATGCCATGTACAACACTCCCTAAATCCTACCCTGTTGGCACTATGTATAACTTTAATTGCCTCTGACCTTTAAATGAAACTACATTTATAGTAACTGAGCTAAACGCCACTTCCCTTTAAGTTGTCACTGTGAAAAGCATACGCTAGGCAGCTGAATAGTGCGCTAAAACTTATCTTGCTAATGTCAAGAGACATAAGCAAGATTCTTAACCTCATCCACCAGATGAGGGTCCTCTACGTCCTGGTCTCCACGAACATGTTCCACCTCCTTCTCCAGACAAAGGGTTATAACCTAGAATGACAAAGAAAATTATCACTAAAGCTATCAATCTCCAGTTATCTTTGAAAGTCAGCAGCAAACATAATATAGGACACACACACACACACAAAATTAAGTAATGAAAAGACTTCACTTTCCCTAACTCATTCAATACCAAATGGAGTTTTTTTTTGGTGGGTCAAAGTCAATAGTGAACAGACTCTGAAGAGATACCTCTATCAACCAAGAGTGACCCATTTATAGCATCACAGAAATAATGTAATTTCAGAGTTGAAAGGGGCCTCAGTAGTCATCTGATCTAATTCATGCCTGAAAAACATCCCAAAGTGATCATTCAATAATCTCCAATGAGAGGAAAGCCACTACCTTCCAAAAACAGCCCACTCCCCTTTGGTATAATTCTGCTAGTAGTTCTGGCTTCTTGGGCCAAAACGAAACAAGTCTAACCCCTCTTCCACATGACAGCCCTTCTTTTCTCCAGGGTAAACCTATGGCCCTTCAGTCAATCCTCATATAGCATGGACTTTACCATCAACTTCTTCCAAGAATTCTCCAGCTTCAATGTCCTTTCTAAAATATGGCACTCAGAACTGAACATAATACTTTGTATATGGTTGACCAAAGCTAAAGACATTGGAATTATCATTTCCTCATTCCTAAAAGTAATGATTTTTTTAATGTAGCCTGAAATTTTATTAGGTATCTTGGTTACCACAATCACACTGTTGACTCATACTGAGTTTGCAATCCACAAATATCCCTAGATCTTTTTCAGACAAACTGCTTTCTAACCACGTCTCCCTTATGTGAAGTTGAATTTCCGAACCCAGTAGAAAACTTTATATTGATTCCACTTACAGTTCATCTTATTACCTCTGGCTCAATGTTACTGTCAAGTTTTTTTTTTTTTTGGAATCCTGACTTTCTTCCAGCATACTGGGTCATCTGTTCCATCTCAGTTTTGTGTCATCTGTAAATACGATTAAATGTGCTATCTATGCCTTTATCTAAATCATGGGGAAAAAATGTCCAGTAGCACAAGGCCAACCATGGATCCCTGGGTATTCCGCTGGAGACCTCATTCCAGTTTGGTCTTAAACCATTAAAAACTGGTTTTCACCAGATCTTAATTCACCTAATGGTATTATTTAGCACAAATTTCTCTTACCTTTTACCAATAGAACGAAAGACTGTCAAACGCCTGGGTAAAATCTAGGTTTACCTATTCCTTTAGTAACACTGTCAACCATCTCTTTAATAATACACTCCAAAAATTTACCAGGAACCTAAGCTCAGATCACTAGCTTATGGTTTAGAGTAAATTCTGTTGTAGATTTCTGAAAAAACATAGGACAATATCTGCATTTCTTTATTTTTAAAGTTTACTTTTTTCCTCAGTCTTTCAAAGATCAGTGGCTTAATAACTACATCAACCAATTCATTCAGTAACCTTAGTTATATTATTTGTGCCAGGTGACTTGAACTCATCACAAAGACAACTTGGTGTTCCTACTACCTTCTTACTTAATTTGTGTTAGCCACACTTCTTGTTCTTTCCAGTCTGAAGATCACTCTCCTTGGTTCAGAATATAAGTAAAGCAAAAATGTAGCAGCTCTACATCATTTGTGCTGTCAATTGTTACCATCTTCTTCACTCCCTAGAAAGAGATATGCCCCCTTTCCACACTCTAGCTCAAATCTTTTATGATATTCTTAATGTCTCTGATTCACTGAACTTTAGCATGTCTGACATAGGACTGTGCTGAGCTTTTGTATTCAAACCCTGTTAACTGCCCTTGCTTCCACCTTTTGTTCCCATCATTGCCACTCCAGCAACTAGCTCTTCCCTGCTAGTAAGAATGAAAAAAAATGGATTTCTTTTTCTTGTTGATTGGAGTGGTATAGCAGAAACAGCAATGAGATTTGAGCCTAAAAATGTAGGTTCAAATCTTGTCTCTACTACTTACTATTTATGTGATATTGAGCACCATGTCAGTTTCCTAATCTGTAAAATGAAGGGATTAGACTTAATTAATGATATCATGAAGGAGGAATTTACTATATTATGGCAATTCCAGACATGATTAGCTGCTCTGCTTCAGGCAGAGAGAATGCTTCAGCAGATGCCTAGATAACTGAGGTCTTTATCACTATTATTTTATGTCTATGCCAAGCTAATCATCTGCTTCCTGAACCACTTGATTACTTTAGTGCACTCTGATGACAATATCACTTCTGTTTCTGTCGCTAGGTTATTTTACATAAATGCTCTCCAACATGTAGCCTCTTTCCCCATTTCCTGGATTTCCCTATTCAAATATATTGTCTTAATATCCAATGCTACTCCTCCTTCATCATTTAACTATTTCTTCTTAATTTGGTATATACACTTCCAGGGCAACATCTAAGTAATAGACCTTAACAAGTCTCTGTGAGATTGCCATGAAATCAACTTTGCCTCCTTATGTTAGAATCTAATTTATCTTGTTCCTTACAGTGTACATTTGGACATCTGTATATCAGAAGCCACTGGGTATTATTACTGGTTCCTTTCTCAGATTCTGTCTTTTGAGAAATTGAACATATTCTTCTCCTACATTATAAGGTGTTCCAACATTCTTTTGGGTATCTAATTTTTTACACACATAAGCATTTATATATATAAGTAGATTTCTTTCTCCTTCCTTTTCACTTTAAAGTTCTTGTTAGATTTGTTAAGACTTCAGGCAAATTAGCACCACTTCTTAGATATGTTCCATCCCTGGCCTCAAGCTTGTCATTGCTGTTATAAAAAATAAACAAAAAATTCCTATTCTCAGATATCATCTTCATAATCAGCTGCTCACTATCCAAATCTATTTTCCCCTCTGAACAACTTATTTTCAATGGGCAGCAAGTGACAAAAACCACTTGTGTCCTAAATCTTCAGTTCCTTGCCCAAGACTATCTTTGGCACTACTTTCTGGGTTCCTTCTGGCAAGTCATTTATGTTTACACGAATCACCACAAGTCATCCAACTAGAGGAGTGGGAAGAAGAATAAGGCAGAAAAACACTAGAGTTAGAATCAGAGGACCTGGGCTCACATGTATACTTTGTTGGTTGACTTTCAAAAAGTCATTTCATCTCCCTCAGTGTCAGTTTCCTTATCTGTAAAATATGGAGGTAAAAAAAACAGATGGCCTCTAAGTTTCCTCCGAGCTCTAAATCTATGAGCCTTGAGAGATTGTGTCATGTCTTACCATCAGGGCTGTCCAAAACGCAACCCGCACGATTTATGTGGCCCACCTACAAGCATAGAAATTTACATAAATGCTTTAGTAAATGAAGCCCAGTTACCGCAGAGCTCTCACTAAAATGGCAAATCAAAATATATTGTCTATTGTTTCAATAAAAACCTAAGGTTGGACAGCCCTCTCTTACATAAATGATCCAGGAAAACAAAAGTCTTCCCTACTGTTATTAGACAAATATACAGCTGCTTTAGGGTCCTTTCAACACAAAGTCACAAATCGCAACTACTTTTTATATATCTTCTCTGACCCTGAATAGACTCTGACCTCAGAGCATCTTCACAACTACTTTATCTTCCTTGGAAGACAAGTTGTACCTTCTTCCTTGGAGATTATACCTGCTTCCACTTTAGAAAATCTCAAATTTGTTTCTTAGCTTCAAATGTTCACATAGTCCTTACATTTTCCCATCCATTAACACCTGACACAGATAAGAATTTCCCTCTGATTATCCTTCAGATCCTTTTTCCTCTTCTTTAGGTTAATTTAGATTAGAAAGTTCAGCAGACTGACTACACATGTATAACCTAGACCGAATTGCTTGCTTTGTCAATGTGGGGGGGATGGGAAGGAGAGAAGAAAGGGTAGAAGAGAATTTGGAAAAAAAAATAAGAATGCTGAAGTTGTTTTTACATGTAATTGGGGAAAAATAAAATATTAAATTAAAAAAAAGTTCAGCAGAATGGTACATAGTTTGGTCCCCTTCTTTCCACCTTCTACCCTCATCCAGCACATGATATAAAACAGTGTTTTGATAAAACCATCACAAATTGTGTGATTCACAATTTGTCCCTTTCCCCAACGGCTCATTATGTTTTCCATGTTAATTGTAATTAATATAGCAAAATTTTGTTATTATAAAAACTACATTTCCTGCAAAATGCACTCATCTCTCATATCCTATGGGAGAATAAAAGAAATGTCATGTCTAGAGTCTCACTCTCAAAGAACTGTTTTGCAACAAGAATCTTAACATGTAAAATGGAGACTATAAAATGAAATATGATTTAGTGTCAAAATGGGTAAAAGAGAAAAATGACAGTAGAACCATATAATGAGTTGGGAATTTAAAATTTTATAAACGACACTTGTGATGCAGTACAAAGGCCACTAGCCTTGGAGTCAGAAGATTTTGATTCAAATCCTGCCTCTGACACTTACTACCTATTTGACCTTGGGCAAGCTGCTTATTTTTTCTGTGCCTCAGTTTCCTCATTTGTAAAGTGAGAACCCTTATATCTCTGTATCCACAAACTTATTAGAATTAAAAAAAAATTTTTTTCCCCCAAAACTCATTTGAGCCTCTCAGGCCACTTATCACAATTGATTACAAACAGGGGCAACTACAAGGATTTTGATCTCACTTCCTGTCTTCTAACTCACTGGTTTCAGAGCATGAAAGCAGCAGTTGTCCAGTTTTTGAGTGTGATAATGAATGACTGTTCTTTCACACCAATTTTTCTCTGGGTTTATAAGCCCTAAAGCCCATTTTAAGCATAAAACAATGTGTTTCCTTTATTAAACACTAAAGAGCTATTAAACTAAAAGAGCTAAATAACTGCTTTTAACAATTTTGTTAAGTTAGTTAAAACAATTTAGTTAGTACTTACCACTTCGCAAAGGTTTTCTGTCAGATTTAGGCTTTGGTATAGCTGAAGAACTCGAAGAACCAGGTTCAGGTTTCTGCTGTTGGTACATAAAACAAATATGCTTTCTATAAGTAATTTTCAAATCTTATTTTAAAAGTAATTTGCTTATAATGTGAAACTACAGGATAAAATTTGTCACCTCTGGCCGCTTTTTAGCACTTCCTTTATAGCTTTTTCCTTCTTGCATGCTTTCCCACATCTCTATCTTCTGTCTTCTTTTCTCCTCTTCAAGCTAAGGATTAAATATGGTAATCATTAACATATACATGTTTACATGTTTATGTAAACACATACATGCATACAGTTCTCAAACCATTAGCATAAAAACACTTGACAAGTCTTTTATATCTTAAACCTTTGTCACAAAATTTTCCTTTTCTTGAGTTTTTAAAACAATTTTAAAATTGAAGCCTGGTGAACTGCTGAACTGTCAACTTAATTAGAAACAAAAAAAAACCATTCACTTTTGCACACAATTCCTCCTATACATCCAAGTATGCAAAAGGAGTCCCACAGAAGCTTTTGCCAAGGAGAGAACTAGAAAACAAGACATCAAAATGTCTTATATCAAGAGAAAAGAAATAAGAAAGAATGAGCGATAACCTTGGCCAAGTTACTTTTCCTTCCTGGGCCTGATTATAAAATGATGAACTAGTGGCCTCTGTGGCCCCTTCTTGCTCTGCATCTATGATCCAGTTATGGCTAGCCCAGGCCAATTCTTCTAACCACTTCATTTTATAGATGAGCAACGTGAGGCTTCAAATAGGTCACACAAGAAGTAAGTAGCAAAGACAGGATGTGAACCCACATCCCCGGCTAAATCCCTTGGTCTTTCCCTCTGTTCCATACTAAGTTTCTGGAACTCTTAAAGCATGGTTTTAATTTAAATAATTTGTTAGAGAAGCAATTAAATTTCTGTTTTATACAAAGAGAACATTCTTATTTGATAAAACTTCATGCTGACATGCAGGATTCATTCATTTCTAAAAAAAGACATACTAAACATTTTAAAGAAATGATTAAGTTCCAGCTACATCAACCAGAATGATTTGGCTATTTATCCAAGCTAAATAACATGTCATTGAGAAATGGATCACTTATAATTCAACAAGTTAACAATCGTGGATATTTTCGATTTACTAACTAGAATAAAAATTCATTCAAACAATGAGTAATTATTTTATTATAACTGAACAACTCATGTAGTCTGGTCTTTCTTTTCTTCAACAAGGGTATTTTTAAAGCCAGAAAGGAGCATATTTATCTTCATATAATACTTTTAAACTACTTAATTTCTTTGGATACTCAAATCCACAGATTAAGAAGTTATACAAATATCTCCTTAATGTTTACCATATAACCTAGACTGATTAGACACTGGTTCTGACTAAGTTAGGTGGGGTGGTTTCCTCTAACTTTTCTAGATAACCTATAAAAGAACACTATAAGACTGAATACAAATATAGTTCATGGTTTGCTGTGAAAAATTAAAATTTTACTCAAAATACTAGATGAATTGTGCATTTTAATAGAAAGCACAGTCCTTATTCCACAATGGCATTTTTCAGCTTCGACATAGCAAAAAGTAAAAACCCTTAACAAAACCAGAAAGGATTTCCTGTTTTTTCAGCATAGCGATAGTCTAATAAATGTACTTTGAAACCCAGAATGTCTTTGAATTTCACAATTATTTCCATCTTCCTTTTGAAAAATGGCCTAATTGCTGCCTTCACAAGATGGCAGCTGGGAAGCAAGTGACTGGCGTGAGCTCCCCACCAAGTCCCTCCAAAAACCTATAAAACAATGGCTCTGAACCAATTCTAGAGCTGCAGAACCCACAAAGTGGCAGAGGGAAGCAGGGCTCCAGCCCAGGACAGCCTGGATGGTCTCTGGGTAAGGTCTGTCCCACACGGAGCTCCCAGCCCCCAGCTGAGGGGAGCAGAGCTGAGCCC
>JAQQSZ010000125.1:14917-31115 GCA_028646595.1 Phalanger gymnotis | reverse complement strand
CTGCACTCCTGCTCTGATCCCACTTAATTCCTCCCACCAGGTGGGCCTGGGGCCAGAAGCAACTGCAGCTGTAGTTCTGAAGCTGCCCCACCTCCGCTGCCCCTGGGCTGGTGGCCAAACTGCAAACTCCCTGTCCCCAGCAGCTTTTCCCACTAACCTTCTCTGTTGTCTTTGGTGTTTGTGGGTTGAGAAGTCTGGCAACTGCCGCAGCTTACTGATTCATGGCGCTAGGGCATGCTTTGCCCGGCTCCTGGTCTGGTTGGTCCTCGCCTCCCACGCTGGGCTCTGCTCCGCTCTGCTCCCAGCTCCATGAGGGATAGACCTTACCTAGAGACCATCCAGGCTGTCCTGGGCTGGAGCCCTGCTTCTCTCTGCTATTTTTTGAGTTCTGCAGTTCTAGAATTGGTTCAGAGCCATTTTTTTATAGGTTTTTGGAGGGACTTGGTGGGGAGCTCACGTTAGTCCTTGCTTTCCAGCCGCCATCTTGGCTCTGCCCAGTTCCTAACAGCTGGTTTTATGAAAAAAGAAATACAATAGATAAACCTTTGGTTAATTTGATTTAAAAAAGAAGAAAACCAAATTATCAGTATCAAAAATTAAAAATGTAAATTCACCACTAGTCAAAAGGAAATTAAAACAATAATTGGGAATTATTTTGCCCAACTATATGCCCATAAACTTGACGATCTTGGCGAAGTGGATGAATATTTATAAAAATATGAATTGTCCAGATTAACAAAAGAGGAAATAAAATACTTAAATAACCCCATCTCAGAAAAAGAAATTGGACAAGCCATCAATGAACTCCCTAGGAAAAAATCTTCAGGGCCAGATGGGTTTAGAAGCAAATTCTATCAATATCAAACATTTAAAGAACAATTCCAATACTATATAGACTATTTGGGAAAATAGGGGAAGAAAGAGTCCTACCAAACTCTTTTTATGGCACAATTATCATACTGATACCTAATCCAGGAAGAGTCAAAACAGAGAAAGAAAATTATAGACCAATTTCCCTAATGAATATAGTTGCAAAAATTTTAGATAAAATATTAGCAAAAAGAGTGCAGCAACTTATAAGAATAATACACTATGACTAGGTAGAATTTATTCCAGGAATCCAAGTCTAGTTCAATATTGGGAAAATTATCAGCAAAATTGGCCGTATTAACAACAAAACTAGCAGAAATCATATGATTATCTCAACAGATGCAGAAAAATCTTTTGACAAAATGCAACAGCCATTCCTATTAAAAAGCCCTAGAAAGCATAGGAATAAATGGAGTCTTTCTTAAAATAATAAATAGCATCTACCTAAAACCATCAGCAAGTATTATATGTAATGGGGATAAGCTAGATGCAATTCCAATAAGACAGGGGGTGAAACAAGGATGTCCGTTTTCAAACTGGTACTAGAAATGTTAGCTTTAGCAATAGGAGAAGAAAAAGAAATTGAAGGAATTAGAATAGGCAAGGAAGAAACAAAGCTATCACTCTTTGCAGATGATATGATGATTTACTTAGAGAATCCTAGAGAATCAAGTAAAAAAAACTACTTGAAATAACTTCAGCAAAGTTTCAGGATATAAAATAAATTCACATAAATCCTCATCATTCCTATATGATACTAACAAAGCCCAACACCAAGAGATAGAAAGAGAAATTCCATTTAAAGTTACTGTAGATGCTGTAAAATATTTGGGAGTCTACTTGCCAAGACAAATCCAGGACCTATATGAACACAATTACAAAACACTTTTCACACAAATAAAGTCAGATCTAAATAAATGGAAAAACATCAGTTGCTCATGGGTAGGCTGAGCTAATATAATAAAAATTACAATTTTACCTAAATTAATTCACTTATTTAGTGCCATACCAATCAAACCATTAAAAATATTTTATAGAGCTAGAAAAAAATAATAAAATTCATCTGGAAGAACAAGAAGTCCAGAATATCAAGGGAATTAATAAAATAAATGTTAGGGGTGGTAGCCTAGGAATGTCAGATCTTAAATTGTATTATGAAGTAGCAATCATCAAAACTACTTGGTACTGGCTAAGAAATAGAGCGGTGGATCAATAGAGGAGGTTAGGTACACATGACACAATAGTCAATGACTATAGTAATCTACTGTTTGATAAACCCAGAGATACTGGCTTCTGAGATAAGAACTTGCTCTTTGACAAAAACTGCTGGGAAAATTGGAAAATAGTATGGCAGAAACTGAGCATAGATCAATATCTTATACCTTATACTAAAATAAAGTCAAAATGCGTTCATGATTTAGATATAAAGGCTGATACTATAAGCAATCTGGGAGATTTATGGAGAATGGAAGAATTTGTGACCGAACAAGAGATAGAGAACATTATGAAATGCAAAATGGATAATTTTGATCACAAGTTTTTGTACAAACAAAGCCAATGCAACCAAGATTAGGAGAGAAGCAGAAAACTGGGAAAGAATTTTTACAACCAGTGTCTCTGATAAAGGCTTCATTTCTGTATATATTTTATTTAATATTTTAGTTTTCAACATTGATTTCCACAAGATTTTGAGCTACAAATTTTCTCCCCATTTTTACCCTCCCCTCATTCCAAGATGGCTTATATTCTAATTGCCTCATTCCCCAGTCAGGCCTCCCTTCTTTCACCCACTCCCCCCTCCATCCCCTTTCCTTTTACTTTCTTGTAGGGCAGGATAGATTTCTATGCCCCATTCCCTATATATCTTGTTTCCCAGCTACATGCAAAAATAATTTAATATTTTTAAGCATCTGCTTTTAAAACTTTGAGTTCCAAATGTATAGAATGTATATGTATAGAACGTATAGAATGTATATGTATAGAAAACTGAGACAAATTTATAAGAATACAAGTCATTCCCCAGTTGATAAATGGTCAAAGGATATGAACAAGCAGTTTTCAGAGGAAGAAATTAAAGATATCTATAGTCATATCAAAAATGCTCTAAATTGTTATTGATTAGAGAAATGCAAATCAAAACAACTCTTAGGTACCACATCACACCTGTCAGATTGGCTAACATGACAAAAAAGGAAAATTATAAATGCTGGATAAGATGTGGGAAAATTGAAACACTTATGTTACTGGTGGAGTTGTGAACTGATCCAGCCATTTTGGAGAGTAATTGGGAACTATGCCAAAGGGCTATAAAAATGTGCATACCCTTTGACCCAGCAATACCACTACCAGGTCTGTATCCCAAAGAGATCATACAAATGAGAAAATATACAAAAACTCACACGTACAAAAATATTTATAGCAGCTCTTTTTGGGGTGGCCAAGAACTGGAAATTGACAGAATGCCCATCAGTTGGGGAATGGCTGAACCAGTTGTGATACATGAATGTAATGGAATGCTATTTTGCTACAAGAAATGATGAGCAGATGGGCTTCAGAAAAACCTGGAAAGATGTATATGAACTGCTGCTGAATGAGGGGAAGAGAACCAGGAGAACATTGTACACAGTAACAGCAACGTTGTATGATGACTAACTTTGATAGACTTGGCTCTTCTCAGCAATGCAAGGATCTAAGATGACTCCAAAAGGCTCATGATGGAAAATGCCATCCACATCCAGAGAAAGAACTTTGGAGTTTGAATGTAGATGGAAGCAGACTATTTACTCTCTTTTTGTTTGTTTGTTTTGTTTTGTTTCTTTTTTCTCGTAGTTCATTCCATTGGCTGTAATTCTTCTATGCAATATGACTAATGTGAATATATGTTTAATGTGAATGTATATGTAGAGCCTATATTGAATTGCATACTCTCTTGGGGAGTGGGGAGAGGAGGGAGGGGGAGAAAATTTGGAGCTCAAAAGCTTGTGGAATTGAATGTTGTAAACTAAAAATGAATAAATAAATAAAAACCTTCAAATCATGGCTCCAGCCAACTTGCTATCCTTCTCACAGGCCATTCTATCTCCTGTCTCCAGACCTTTGGCAGCATGGCGTAGTGGACGGGGCACTGCATTTGGAGTCAGGAAGAGCTGGGTTCAAATCCTGACTCAGACAACTTCACCCTCTGTGCCTCAGTTTTCTCCTTTGTGAGATCAGGAGATTGGACCGATGGCCTCGAGTTCCTTTCATCTCTGAAGTTACAGATCCAAGGCTTTTATTGTAGTATTCCCTACTTCATAGCTCCCACTCCCTTTGGTGGGAAGGATTTCCAGGACTGTAGCTCGTGAGCCCCATCTGGCATGTTCTCTTATATCAGCTAGGCAGAGTTGTCTTTTTAAAAAGGGTATCTACACAGAAAGTATAAAAAATAGTTGGTACAAAAGCCATCCCCTTGGAGGTATGGGATGCAGACGCACGTCCAGGGAAAATTCAGAGAGCCTAGGGATGACCCACAGCTCCTGGTGGGGTGGAAATTTTTCCCCCCTTCCTGCAATCTTTATGAAGTTCCTTAGAGGTGTGTGTAGCTCTCCCTGGGCCCTCAATATCAGCTCCCTTGTGGGGAGTCTGGAAGCTTCCATTCTATGCTCCCTGAAGCTTCCATTCTATCCATGCTCCCTGAAGCTGTCTGCATCTATCAGTTCCTGGCTGGAGGTATTTGCAGTAGTGAGTGGAGTGGGAATGCAATACTCTAGGGGCAACACCTTCCCTTCTCTGATATCCCTAGGCCCAGAAGTGTGTCTAACTCAAGCAAACCCAAGACATTTCCTTCTCTGATTTCACCCAAATGCTCAAAGCATTCCCCTTCTCAAACCTTGTTTACATTTCAGTTTGATTGCTTGATTCAACTGAGGTGCAGAAATTGTTCCGATCTAGTTTATCCATTTGATTGATTGATTCTGTAACTCAATGAAAGAGGTAGCCGGACTTGGAGTCAGGAAGATCTGAGTTCAAATTCCACTTTGGATCTTTACTAGCTGTGCGATGGGGGCATGTCATAACCTCTGCCTCAGGCTCCTTATCTGTATCTGGCTCTGACAATCCTCAGCTTCCTTCAAAGTGTTATTTCTCACAAAAGACTTTTCCTGACTTCCTCAGCACTAGGACTTTCCTCCAACCCTTGCATTTCCTTTTCATTTAATCCAGGTGGCCTCGAGTTCACTTGTGGCTTCGAGGCCGCATGTTCCCCACCCCTGATTTAATCAAACAAACAAGTAAACATTAAATGCCTGCTGTGTGCCAGCTAGCCACTGTGTGCCAGCAAATTGATGTGTAGGGATGTCTGCTGGAATGTTGAATGGGTGTCACCCAAGTAGGTTATGTGTGCCCACATAGCTCTGTCTAGATATGGCTCCCAAGAAGGCAAGAAAAGATATTGGTAGATATCCAGGCCTTGGTATCCTCCCCCTTCCCCCACCATTGTCCAAAGGGAGACTTCGATCTTTGTCAATAAGAGCTTGGAGCCAAAGACTGGCTGTTCTGCTTTCCTCAGAGAAAGGACATACTAGGCTGGAATGACATATTCTCCCTTAAATATTAGTTCGGGGGAAATGATTTTTAGGTTAAAACTTCACTCCTGATTGCTGCTCTTCAGTGGGGAAAGGAGTATCTTAAGCTTTGAAACCAAGGCTTGACTGCCTTCCCACCAGATGCCAGATTGGTAATGAACATATGTTGGGTAAGTTTATCCTTCTTTTTTAAGAGGACCAGCGACATCATGGGCGGATGTCTTGACCTGTGCACAAATTGGGTTTAAGTGACACAGAGTTACACCAAGTCATCAGCCTCACTCTCTCTTCCAGAGTATTCGAAGTCCAGTGTCAAGACAAAAGCCAGTGTGACTGGCGATGGCCCAGGATGAAGCAGATAACTTCAGTGTCTTTGCTGTCTAACCAAGCTCTAAGCGCTCCATGGAGCTTGCTTCAGCCACCCTCATGGCCATTGGAACAAATCGTTCTCATCGACCCACTCTTCACCTAACTCACCAACAGGTGTGAAACTTGTTGGTTGCCCTTAACCTGGTTTAGTTCGTCTGCTGGGAGGTTTTACTAGGGTGTGGCTGCAGTACATGTTACAGCTTCTTGGAACCACTGGTGAGAGTTTCAGGAAAGGTGGGCACAAAGGTGGAGAAGCAACCCTAAGAAGGGCTCACCCAAGAGGTGCTAGTCCTCACTGGACACCCTATATACTCCTATGTATGGACATATGTAAGCAAATAGAAAACAAACCCATTTACCCAAGTCAACAAATCAGAGAATGTATATACAGGAGAATATAAATATATTTATATGTGTATGTGTAAACATATGTATATGTGCATGTGTATATATGTTTATATATGTATATGTCATATATGTATATGTGTGTGTATGTACATACCAGCTAATAAAGAATGGAGAATGGTCTAACTGGGAGCAAGACTATCTCAGTCCAACTAAGAGAGAGAGAGGGAGCCTCAGACCTCACCGAAGGGGAAATACCCCCAAAGTCTCCAATGTGGTCACCTAGAATAGGGTGCCAGCCCCTTTACAGGTTTTCTTCCTAAGTCTTTTTCTCCTTTTCCCTAGGGACATAAGGAACTGTGTGTCTTCTTCCTCAAAGCTGGAAGCCAGAAGCCTAGGGTCTCTCTTCTCTCCAGCTCCCACTAACTCTGACCCACATGAAAGCAGGTTTGGAGGATTGAGGGATCAATCTCAGCTATTGAGGATGGCCTCACATGAATGGCAGTTGAGCCACAGGTTATAGATGGAGATATTAGGATTCAATTCAATTCAATAAGCATTTATTAAGCACCTACTGTGTTCCAGGCACTGTATTAAGCACTGGGGATATAAAAGAGGTCAAAGATAGTCCTTGCCCTCAAGGAGCTTACAGTCTGTTGGGGGAGACAACCTTCGAACCCAGATGATTCCTAGGCTGTGTGCCTCAGGGATGGGAGAATGGTGTTGCCCTCTACAGTAACAGGGAAGGTGGGGGACAGGGAGGATTGAGGCAAAAGATAATTTACAATTTATGATTTCTACAGGACATCCTGGTCTAGATGTCTAAAAGACAGTTGGAGAAGCAAGATCAGAGGTCACCAGAGAGAAAGGCAGGAAGGGTAGATTTGAGCTTTCCTCTCTAAGTAGCTTCCATTGACTTTGCACATACCTGGCTGCTATCTTATTTATGTGCCCCATTGGAAAGGCAGAGACAGTTTTTGCCTTTCTTCGTATCCCTAGCACTTGGCACACAGTAGGTGCTTAATAAATGCTTATTCCCTTTCCTGAGACAAAACAGTCAATGCAAAATATATGAAAGGCAAAAAAGATGGCACAACTTCACAATTGTGCTGATAGAAAGATGAATTCCAAATCTTTTCTCAAAAAAAAACACTGAGAAAAAATTTTTCTTCAAAAATATTTTCCCTTGCTACTCTCAGAAAGGCAAAGAACATTCAAATTTAAACTGTGAGTCCAGCAAAGTTTTCTTAAAAAATTGAATTCAAAACTCAAGTCCAGTAAAAAGTAAAGAAAACAAGCTACCTAAAATAATAGGGCCCTTAAAATGGAAAGCTTGGAGTTATACAGTGACAGGAGCTCCAACCGGGATGGAATGTTCAGGGCAACAGGGCCACTTAAGGGTGAAGGCCTTCTCTCCTGTTAGGTGGTGAGCAAAGGAGGGCAGGAACTGTCTTTGTCTTCTCTTTGTGTCACCAGGACTTAGCACAGTGCCTGGCACAAAGTAAGAGCTTAAAAAATGTTTATTAATTTACTGACTGGATAGCTAGGTGCTGCAGTAGATAGGATGCTGGGCCTGAATTCAAAAAGATTTTTATCTTCCTGAGTTCAAATCCAGCCTCAGACATGTATTCCATGTGACCCTGGGCAACTTAACCCTGTTTGCCTCAGTTTCCTCATCTGTAAAATGAACTGGAGAAGGAAATGGTAAACCACTGCAGTATCTCTGCCAAGAAAATCTAAATGGGGTCATGAAGTGTCAGACACAATTGAACAATAAATATTTACTGACTGACTGAAGGCCTGAACCCAGGAATATCAAGATTGAAAGCACTACTGAAGGGCCAACCTTAGGAAAATTACATTGTTCATCCTTTAAGGCAAAATAGGCATTACTGTAGAACAGTGGCTAAAACAAAAATTCCAATGCTTTTTAAATGTCAAAAAGCAAATTCTTTAAAGAGAAGCAACCAGGAATTTAATACAATATTCCCACAGATAGGCTCCCATGTATAAAATGTTTAAATTAGGAAAGAGAACTAAACCTCTGACTAAATGTTAGCAATTTGCTAGACTGGGGACTCTGAGCTATTTTGATACTATACTAACTTTTCTTTTCTTTTCTTTTTTTTAGTTGAGTCAAGCTTTTTATTTAATGTTACAAAAAATATCTAGTCAAACAGACCAAAGCCCCTGTCATCATCAGACTCCTCGGATTCTTCTTTTTTGCTTCCTCTTTCTTCTTCTCCTCAGCTGGGGCAGCTGTGCTAGCAGGAGCAACTCCTCCAGCAGGGGCAGCACCACCAACTCCTACATTGCAGATGAGGCTTGCAATGTTTACATTGGACAGGGCCTTTGCAAATAATCCAGGCCAGAATGGTTCAATATTTACACCTGCTGCTTTAATGAGGGCATTGATTTTATTCTCTGTGACCGTAACCTCATCGTCGTGAAGGATGAGAGCAGAGTAGATGCAAGCGAGCTCGGAGATGGCCATTTCAGCGGATGGATGAGGAGACTTGTTTGTAGTGGTGCTAGTCGCCAGCTGAAGTGAGGGGGTCACCCCAACGCGGCTTTAGCTTCCGAAGAAGAACTGGGCACCTTACAGACAACTGAAGAGAAAGCCCTAACTTTTCACTTAATATAAACTCCCTCAAGGAGCGGAGGAAACTATTTGGATCTCATAGTCCATCATATTGCTCTAGTTAAAATGAGCTAATTATTGTAACTTTATGACTGATTACATCTCCAGAGACCAAGGGGAAAAGTTAGAAAAGGGGTATAAGGACTATCGTGGATCACCTTCACCTCATCCCTTTTTGGCTGAAACACCAGCACCCACTGATGTTAAAAATAAATTAGTGTGCCTTTCTTTCCATCTCCCAAGGGTGGGGAACCGGCAGCCTAGAGGCCACATGTGGCCTTCTAGGTCCTTGGGTTTGGCCTTTTGACTGAGTCCAAGTTTTATAGAACAAATCCTTTTATTAAGGGGATTTGTTCTTTTAAGTTTGGATTGGGTCAAAAGGCCACACGTGAGAGAGCCACATGTGGCCTTGAGGCTGTAGGTTCTCCACCCCTGCCATATCCCCTCCCCCAACGTTGACCAGTACTCTCTTTTACTATTGTATTATCGTATTTGCCAATTTATTGAGTATGCAGCAACATTTTAAGGTTGTTTTGATGTGCATTTATCTTATTTTTAGTGTTTTAGATCATTCTTTCATATCTATCTATATCTATCTATCTATCTATATCGATATATATATAGAGAGAGAGAGGGAGAGAGGGAGGGAGGGAGAGAGAGAGAGAGACAGTGAGAGAGTGTGAGAGAGAGAGAGAGAGAGAGAGAGAGAGAGAGAGAGAGAGAGAGAGAGAGAAAGAGCAATCCGCAATTCTTCTTTTGGAAACTTAATGCCCTTTGATCACATATCTATATGGGAACGCTTTTTGGTCATCTCTATCATATTTTGGATATATACCAAACATATTTGATATGAAGATTTTTTTCTCCAGTTGACTGCTTTTTCATCCTGGATGCATTAATTTTCTGTAAAAGCTTTTCACTTTCATGTGTAATATAGGAATATGACTAACATACAACAGCATACACAGACTGACCTATCCAATCTGGGATCTAGTCAGCCCAGAATAGATGTGAGACAGTTCCCTCTCTTTACCCTGCAGACTTTGACTAGAGATGCTGCCATACTTGGCCATGGGCCAGCTACCCTGACATTTGTGAGTTTTAATGACCTATTAAGTTTGATTCTTTTTAGTAAATGTCATCTAATCTATGTGTGAGCAATACTTTCCAGTCAGGCCAAATTAGGAATGAGATCAAAATCTCAAATGAGGTGGGGGTAAATTGAGCCAAATGAATTATTTCTATATCCATGCTCTACACTTATACTTCAGCAGAAGAAAAAAGGCTGTGGCCTTTTGCCATGCTCAAAGAAAGGGACTTGGAAGCTGGTGAAGTTTGAGCTTGTAGGTCCATCTAGTGGTTTATGCAAATTGTATTCTGAATATCTGATCTATCCCTGATCTAAGCCTAGGAGGTGCACTTGCCTGATGAATTCTTAAATTTTCCTACCTTTTAGTCATGGTGGCAACATGAAGTAGGTGCTCCTGGCATGGAGAATACTACTGCAACAGTACCCCCCCCCAAATGTGCTTAACGACTAAAAATTCAATATGAATCAACTGTGCAAGAAGGCAGGCAAAAATGCCGGTGGGTTCTTTGGCTGCATTAAGAACAACAGAATTCTAGAATTGGAAAGGATCCCAATGGCCATCCAGTTCCTCATTATCTGTACTAGAATGCCCTCTCCAATTCATCCAGCAGATGGTCACACAGACTTTGTGCGAAGACCATCAATGATGGGTATTTATTAGGCACTTATCATCTACCATGTGCCAAGTACTATGTACCTTCTAATCAAATGGGATAAACCACTGCAAACCACTTAGCACAGTGGCTTCTGTCTTGTGTACTATGCGTTTGGTCTAGATGAGTAAGGCACGTGCTGTGGGTGATTTTCTGTTTTGCATTATGCTTCTGCATGGACCCTAAGTCTGGCAGACTCATTTTTAATATGGATGATACATCCCAGGTCCCTGCAGGTCTACTGGGTAGTTGCAACAATTATCTCTGATTACACTATATGCTAATCGATGAATGTATATTTTTACAAATGTATCCATCCATGTGCCTGGGGTGATTTGCAGGGACTGCAAGTTCTTTGCTGGAGAGAAATTTAAGGGAGCAGTATATCCCTGGCCAAAGAAGAGCCATGATCTTTGGGTAGTCCTGCCTCCGATGACAATTCCTACTCATTTATGTCCAATCTCATGAATGCAGGCTGGTAAATGGTGGTTAGGGTGTTTAATCTAGGTGAAAGATGGAAGTGATCATCACGGTACTGATGGTGGAACATATGACAAGAAGCTGGATACAAGTACCATTTCATGGCTTCTGGGCTTTTTTCAATGCTGTGATTTTGTGACTCTGCAGTCTTTCATGGGACCCTCTAAGGGCGTGACAATACACATCACCATTTCCTGAAGGAGTGTGTGACATCCTTGGTCATTAAGCAGATTAAGTCTTCTGGTTGAGTTGCTGATGTCACATTAGGTCCTTGTGGAAGGAGGTGATATCCTAGATCCCTCAGATTGTCATTACTGGTCATGGGGCAGATCCAGTCCTTGGAGGAATGGGTGACATCACTGATTACTAAGCAAATTTAGTTCTCCAGAAAAGTCACTCGACTGCTCATCTGCTGATTTACTGACTTGGGGGAATGAGTGGTATTATTAAGGTATACAGTTTTGTTCCTTGAGAAAAATGACAGTTCCTATTCCTGAATACTTTGACTTAGGATAATCAAGCCATGCTTTGATCTCAGTAACATTTAATAAGGAAAAGCATTATCCCTGGGTGAACTGATTTTGTGAGTGCAAAGTAGAGGAAGTGAACAAATAGACATTCATTTGAAAAAGCTGTGAGACTCTTAGTGGATCACAGGTTCCTCATGCATCAACAACGTAACATATCAACCAAGGGAGCTAATGTTATCTGAAGTTGTGTATGATACCCAGCACAAGAGAGATGATGGTCCCACCATACTCTGCCTCTGTCAGACAGCCTCCAGAGTATTTCGTTCAGTTCTGGACACCTTTAAAAACAACATTAATAAGCTGGAGAGTGAGCTACCCAGAGAAAGATAACCAGGATGGCAAATCTACTGAAAACTGGGCAATAAGCTTAGAAAAAACTTGGTGAGGGGGTGGAGGAGGCAGTGGAAACCGGAACGCCATCTTCTAGTGCTAGAAGGCCATATGGAGGAGGGATGTCTCCTTCTGTTTGTCCCCAGAGGGAAGGATCCAGAAGCCAAGGTGACATGTCTCAGAGGCCAAAAAGGGCTTAACTTTAGGAAGAACTTCCTTCCAAGGAAAGTGGCCCCCAAGTGGGATAGGCTGCTACAAGAGGTAGATGGGTTACCCACTCACTGGAGGGCTTTAGGCAGAGGCTAGAGGACCCCTAGCTTGGAAAGTGTTCTTGTGTAGGTAGTAGCTGCTGTAGACCTCATGATCCCCTAGCCCCAGGAGGAAGGGGAGGGAGGGTCTGGACGCCTGGGAACTTTTGGGCAGAGCCTCTGACCTAGAGTCCCATCTCTTAACATGTCCAACAGCTGTTCTCATGGATTTTCAGGGGGCAATGGGGCTGGGCTGTCCTTGTGACCCACTGGCCTCCTCTTCATCCTCTGCAGTCTGGGCCTCAGAAAGCCTTGAGGTCTTCCTGGAGGAGGCTGCTTGATCAACTTGGGAGGTCAGGGACAAGAAGGTGGATGTCTCCGAAAGCTGAAGAGAGGAACCCTTAGGCAGTGGCAATATGACTGACTTCTTTGAACCCTTTAACAGGCCCACCAGGATGAGCAAGATGGGCAGCAAGATGAGGCTGCTCCCCAGGATTATAGCCCATTTCGGGTAGGGAAGCATCAGCTCTGTGAACTATGAAGACAAACGGGGAGATCACTCAGAGAGTGGGTCAGGATTGGACCCTGGAGACATTGTGTCTGAATGGGGGCTCAGAAAGGGGGATTTCTGGGGAAAAGGGAAGGAGGAAGACCTAGTGAGGGATGGGGAAAGGGCACGCCTGGACCACTGGGGGAAGGTAATGGGGAGTGCCTGGACCCCTGGAGGGAGGTGATAGGGAGAGGCTGACCTGGTTTCCCGAGGTGAGGGATGGGAAAAAAGCATGTCTGGGTCCTTGGAAGGGGTGAAGGATGAGGGAGCTACCACCTGGGTGACTGAGGGTCAGGGGGGTGGGGAGCCCTTGGCAGCTCACAGAGCTTTTATCCCAGGCTCCATAGCTGGGGTATTTCAGCAACATCTCCAACAGGTTGCATATGAGAAGGATGGATAAAATCACCAAGGTGACATAGCACAGCAGGTACTCATACATGAGGGAGACCTTTAACCCCAGCATGTCCCACGTTTCACTCATGAATCTAGAGCATTCACAAGGTGCCGAGATGTCCTGGGAGGGCAGGAGGGCAGCCTTGGGGTCCCTGGGCTTTCTGGTCTCCCCAGATCCTGCCCACCTCTCTGGCTTTCCCTAGCCTTCATGAAAATCTCAGGGCCCCCATTTCCCACAGGGTAGATCTAGCTCTCCCTGGCTTTTTTCTGGGTTTCCCACTGTCCCTGAAGGTCTCTTCCCAGATTTCTCTGGGTTTCATGGGGCCTTCCTTGGTCTTCCCGGATCTCCCTGGTCCCCTTGGTTCTTTCTTGGTTTGCCAGAATCTCCTTTATCCCAAGGAACATCTCCTAGGATGTCCCTTGATCTTCCTAGGACTCCCTCTTTCTCTAGGTCTCCCAATGTCTTTTGGGATTCTCTGGTTCTCCTTGAATATCTCCCTCAGTATCCCTGGGTAATCATGGCTCACAGTCACCTCTCAGCCCCGTAGATCCAGGCCACACTAATGTTCTCAAAGAGGACCACAATAAACAGAGACAGACTAACAGTAAATTCATCGAACAGCATCAGGAAGTAGAGGCCAGAGCGCTGGGTGAAGAGGAGACCACACAGGTATCCCAAGAAGCCAATGGTCACTGATGGGCAAGGGGAAGCTGCATCAGGACCGGATAGGGGTGGATCGGAGATTAGAGGTCAAACATACATGGGCATAGTATGAGGTAGGATTGGGGGCAGGGTCCAGCCAGGTATCAGGGCGTTAACCAAGTTGATCTCCCATTAGAAAAAGGTCCGTGAGATGGGATTTGAGAGCAGGGCTCTCACGGCTGCTCATCAATTTTGAAATTCTTTCCTCTCTTCTACGTTGTCCCGCCCCGCCCCCGGCCGAGGCTCTGCTCCCAAACTTCTCTCAAGAGTCCCACAGAATCTCATTCCCCACCCAGAACCATAGCTAAGAACCTTACTGACAAAACAGAGACCCAGGCCATGAACCACCTCCATCCCCCATCACCTATCAAAGCAGTCTGACATCATCCCCATCCTCTCAATCCAGACTCTGATGATTTAGTGACCTTCCTCATTCCCAAGGGTTCCAGCTCTCAGCTCCAACTTCTCCAAAGTTCCAAACAAGCCCCTTTTCTCAGTGCTCCTCTGTCTTGGCCCCTAGTCCAGGCCCCCCTCTTGGAAACTCTCTCCACCCCCAATTTGGAGGCCACTGCTCTCTCTTGGCTCCATCTTGGGGAAGTGATTTGTCTCTGATTTTGAGAATGATATTTGCAGCACGGTGCTTAATCTGTAAAATGTTTGGCAACGGATAAAGATCAATTTGGCCCAGAGGATTTTTCCCCTTTGGTGATTCATTTATAACTTGCTCGATTTTTTTTTCTGAGATTGGGTTAAGATATCTACTTTTTGTTCCGGGGAAGTTGAGCATTTTATATATAGATATACTCATATGGGGAACGGGCAACTAGGTGGCATAGTGGATATAGCACTGGACCTGGAGCCAGGAAGACTCATCTTCATGCGTTCAAATCCAGCCTCAGACAGTTGCTAGCTGTGTGACCCTGGGCAAGTCACCTAACTGTGTTTGCCTCAGTTTCCTCATCTGGAGAAGGAAATGGCAAACCACTCCAGAATCTTTGCCAAGAAAACCCCCAAATGGGGTCACAAAGAGTCAGCCACGAGTGAACAACAACACCAACAAGAAATAGCTCCTTTTAGACTTCATCGAAGCTGAAGGACATACAGGCAAGGACAGAGACAAGATAACATAAAGCTCAACCCCTTTCAGGTAGGATTGAATCATTCTGCTATTTATAAAGTTTCTGAGTCTCTGAGGGACTAATTTGCATATAAAAGTTAGCATTTTATGCAGCTGCTTTGCAAATATTATCTCCTTTGATTGTCCCAACAATCCTGAGAAGAATTATATTATTTACCTCCATTTTACATATGAGGACCCTGAGACTGAGAGCAGCTAAGAGACTTGCCAGGGTCACACAAATAGGAAGTTATCTGAGACAGGATTTGAACACAAATCTTCCTAATTCCAGGCCCAAAGCCCTAACTACTGCTCAAATTTTAAAAACCTGAGAAATCCTGAACCCCCAGAGCAGGATGGTTGGTTAGTGGGCTAATGGTCATTGTCTGGTTATGGCCTAGCCTGCAAAGATGAAGATTTGGGAAATTTCCAAGATGGTCACCATATGTTAGGATGAGATCCTTCCCCAAGGGAAACCAACTCTGAACCAGAGAGAGTCGGCAAACAAAGAAGCTGTATCTTTACCACCTTCTGTCAGGGACCCGACTGAGCCCAGAGTTCAGCGCCAAGGGCACAGAATAACTGATGCTTCTGCAAACGTGAAGCCAAGGTTCTCTGCCTCCCAGTTCAAAGAGCGCAGTAGTTACCATGGCCCATTCGAAGACTCAGCCCCCAGAATCCAGCAGATACACCAGTCAGCAGAGATACTGTGCTCTGGGGGGTAGCAGTATTAAGCCCATTTTATGGGGATCCCCGACATGGAGAAAGCCCAGCTGTGGAGAGATCATCCCTAATACCCAGAGGAAATCAGTGCAGTCCAAGAATGGGGAGGTGGGGAGGGCGCGCCAAGCAGCCATTGCGGCATGGGCGGTTTGGGCCAGGAGGCCTACAGGGAAGCGCTGTTGTCTGCTCTCCTCTGCGTACTTTCCTTGCCCACTTAGCATTTCATAGGTCCACTTGGCGGCGGGGGAGCCCGGGGTTTTTAGATTTGTTGTAGCAGTGGACTGGCATCGGTCAAAAAAATCTGCCTTCCAGGTCAGAAACTGTCCTCTTGAAAGGACAGCCTGGACAACACGGGTCCATTCTGCGGGTAAAAGGTGGCCTCCGCGGGACATGGCCTCAAGGGCTGAGAGGGTAAAGGGAGCGTTTGGCCCATACGCCCTAACGGCGGCATTGAGATCTTTCAGAGTCTTAAAGTGGAGCTTGCGGTACTCAGACCGACCCCGTCCAGGAGGGTTGTCCTCACCGCCCCCTTCCTCATCTTCCCCCTTTTCCTCCTCCTCGACTTCTTCCTCGCTATCGGAGTCTTGGTCTCGG